>JAGDQP010018203.1:0-37029 GCA_022664845.1 Lepisma saccharinum
ATATATATATATATATATATATATATATATATATATATATATATAAACAAAACCACATAAGTATTAATGATACATGAATACAATTAGTAATAAAAGTCATAAATAACAATTGAATTTAAAGAAAATTTGAATAAAATCTTGAAAAAAACATCTTTAAAGCAGGAAAATCTCATCTAATGCCTTCCCAGGAGGCAACGTACCAAGAATAGAAGATACATTCCCTCTCTGAATTGCGATACTGAGGCGCTGGATTAGGAAGGTGGTCGCTCGAGCAACACCTGAAACGATCTGTATTCGCCGATCAACTTCTTGAATAAAATTAAGGCCTGTCGTGCCCCAAGTACCACTTGATTCAATTGCGATCGCAACAAAATTATACAGTGCAAGTAGATTACAGTATTTTCGATTTTTATCGGCCTCTCTACGAGAGCACCACCCGCATTCTAAGAAGAATGAGTAACATTTGAAATGTCGAAAGTATCAGCGCAGGTGAAATCCCATAATAGAGGTGTTCCTCTTTTCCATGGAACTAGTGTCATTCCATCAGGTCTCTTACCGTCGGAGCGGCTACAGCCAGATGGTTCTCGTACCGATGGTACATTAGCAGAAACTAGAGCTCTGAGGATGACATCATTGACACTAGAATGACGCATGTGTCTACCAGCACTTCTGACACAGGAGAGACCTGAAGGCCCCATTGATCCACGAATGATCCACAGGCTGGACAACGATGAGGTACACAGACGTCTGCTCCTAAACGTAAGGCAACAGCAACACGGAAGCTTTCATTCGAAAGATGTAGGCCAAGAGGAGGAGAAGGCAAAGCTTGGAGCCAAGCACCGGACTCAGGTGAATACGCTGCTAGTAGCCTGGCTTCATCTTCAAGACAAGTAGCAGATTGTAGTAACTGCGATTGTGTACGTTTGATGATAGGATCGTCCCAAGAAGACTGAGAGTTATTAACATCCAAAAGAGGAGAATTTAATCCACTTAACGTAGACCATTTTGCTGAACAATCTTGAATAGAGGCGTCCGGGTCGAGGCAAAGGTACAGTGGAAGGATATACTCAACAAGACAACGAGAGCCATGGAAGGACGCTAAAAATGACGGAATCGCCAAATCCACGGCCCGACGAATGCCAAGTCTACCTGATCGAACGGGCAGGGTAGCCTGTAACCAAGCCTTGCCACTCAAAGAACAATTAAGGATTGATTCGAGGCCTGCCTGTAAAACACAATCGTAACTCTGTAACAAGGACTCTTCCCGCCAAGAAGGAGAACAACGTAAAAAGTACATTAATCAGGGAATGGAAAAGGAAGCACGAAGTAGATAGAATGCTGAATGTGCTGAAATCAAACATAAGCGGGAAAAGAAAAAATCAAGCTTAGAAATCTTCTCAATCAGTAGACTGCGTAGGGCCTCGGTAGAGATGGCGGAGCCACGTAGATATGCTGAAGCAGAAGTCATAAATTGTATTCCAGGAACCAAGTCCATGAATCTTGAATAAATAGCATCGTTCTGGTCTTGCGGAACATTTAGAAAACTAACATCGCACTTTGAAAAATTCAGATGTAAGCCATTTTCTGAAGATGCATCCCGAATGTTAAGTAAGGTAGAAAGAACTAGGTCTGGATCGTCGGCGATAGTGCCATCATCTAAATAGCATAAGTTCAATTCGGTTGTTATAGAATTGACAATAGATTGTAGTGTAATTGCAAAAAGAGCAAGACCGAGGGGATCATCGTGTTGGACTCCACGTTGAGATAAAATGATGTCATCACCCAGAAAGAGATTACTAGGTTGAGAATAACACTGATAAACATAATGATAAATCAACGGGAAATCTTTTTGAATCACCTTTAACATGACATCGCGATTTAATTCGTTGAAGGCATTGCGAAAATCAAGCTTTACGACGGCTTTTGGACGAGGATGATGAGTTGAAAAGTATATACGAGCGGTATGGATATAAGCCTGGGCAACGTAAGGAACACACACTCCTAATTGGTGAGGGGATAGAAAAGTATTAACGGAATCACGAATTCGAAAACATATAATTTTTGCTGTCAAACGACGCCACACATTACCGATCGCAATGGGACGAATTCCTCCACACTTCTTTCTTAAGGCGATCAAGGTGGCGCCAAAGAAAATTGGACGAACATCCATAGGTACTTCTCCAGAAGAGATAATAGAAATAAAATTACATAAAGAAGTTATGAGTTGATCTTTTAAGCCAACATCATTATACATCAAAAGATCCTTAACAATCGAAAGACGAAGACCATCCAATCCACCTGCGGATCCAGAAGGAAAAGAGTTGATAGTTGTCAAGAGTTCGGAGGCAGACACTCGAGACATTATGGAAGCAGAAGGAGGAGGATCCGGCAAAATGAAAGAATTAGATGGAGGTGGATGTTTTTTCTTTAAATCTTTCAAGATATTGGCGTCTGGTGCAATTACTATGTCGTCGGAGGTAAGTAAGCGAACCGCACCACGAATATCTCCATCAACAATGTTGTTTTCAACCATCTCGATGTTGAAAGAATCAGTAGATGAGGTCGTTTTCCGTCGTTTTATTGAAGGGCAAGGAATGGCATGACGATGATTGTCGAGCCAACAACGAACTCCTTGCTTAACCCAAGCAGTGAGATTAGTCACATGATCGGACTGCTGTGGTACCCGCAGAATAGCATAAGGAAAGAAGAAAATGTCCATCCAGGTATCTACATCGTTTGTTCTGACCGCTTGACTAATCACTGCATGGAGAGCATCCGCCACTGCAGAACGTGCACCTCTGGGAACTCGACGAAGAAGAGGAATAGAAAACTTTAATCTACTAAGCAACTTCCTAGTTTCAGATAGCGAGGACTTGAGGGCATTGGAATTGCTGTGGACGAGACTGAAAGACGATGCCGGAAGGAGAACATGAGCAGTAGAGAATGAGACATTCGTTCTACTAGAATCCTGATGAGTTTTGCCAGCATGAATACAATGTCCTCTTGAACTTGCAAATTATTTGAACTCCTCGGCAACAAGGCATAAACACTAGAGGACAATACATTATCCGATGAAGCCACATTTGTGTTTCCCGAAGGTGCTGCAGAATCAACACTCGTGCTCTCATTCACATCAGAATTAAAGGATGAATCATGTGGGAGAATATTAAGAAAGTTCGATGAAACAGCAGACATCGTTCAAGGAAACAAAGAACCATATAAGCGAAGAAAAACCCATTACACATTCAAATATTTGAAATGTAATTGTTGTGATAACGGCAGCAAAGCATCGTACTTAAACACAAAAGTAACAACAGCTCCAACAAAACATAACAAAATTAAAATCAAATCACATCACTAAATTCAAAACACTTTGGATAACGATTATCAGATCAAATCAATGGATTCGTCACCATAATATACATTACAATTGTATCACTCAAAAATAATTAAATCACGGAACGGATCTAAAGCAGGTCTATACATTTCAGCAATCAACAATCTATGAATTTCTTATGTATATTTCGTCAAGATAACACGAACTTGAAACATATTTATAATGAGTTTGTTGTTGGTGACATGCCATTTAATAGATTTAAAGATATGTTCAATAGCATGGAAGGAACCTTATGGCTTTATTACAGTCGATATGACGAGAAAGTCGAACAATGGGAAGTATAGAAACAAAATCGATCATTTCTTTATAACTGAGTAACGTTTAACGATTTGCGATTAATTGATGTACTATCATGGCCAATATAATCTTTACATGATTTTATTATACACGATTATTCTCTAAGCCTAGAAGATAGGCCACCCAACTAACGTAGTATGGGCGGTGTGTGATTCTGAGAGTGTGTGAGTGAGCGTGTTAGGGTTGGAATTTTCTTTTCTTTAACAGAAAACATTATCACATGTCCTAGATTTGGAAAGATATTCATGATTTCTTGTAGTATGTAGCAAATAATAATAATAAAAAAACTTAAGCAAGTGGCATTTCAAACACCAAAACAGCAAACCTAACACCATTTTTATTTTATATTGGCCACTAGTTGAAGTGTACTGAAAAGTTTAATTCAAATTGTACAATAGAAAAGATCCTTACCGAACACGGAGAAACAAGAATGAACTCTAAAACCTATGGTTTCTTTCATATTTCTTTCTTAATGAATTCCATAGAACACTAACGATAGGCATGAAAGACAAGAGAAACGATCTGTTTCTATCAGTTCTTAAAAATAGAGCACGATGCACGATATTTATCCTTTATAATTTCTGATATTATGTTGTTATTTACGCTATTTTATGTGTGCGTGCCTATGATATTGTGTGTGCGTGCATGTGATAAACATTGAAACGAGTATGCTTTCTTCCGAGCACCGTACCTTACTTCGTAGAACGTTGGTTTCGTTTTCGGGAGGTCCTCGGTTCGGTACTAGCAGCACCTGACTGTCCTGACTTAGGTTTTCTCAGTGTTTTCCTCGGTCACGCCAGGCATATACCGGGATGGTCCACCTCGCATCAAAAAAATTGCGACATTGAGCACCATGCAGCTAGGCAACCAAAATGGCACATTCTTATTCCATAATCGTGTCTGGTAAGCAAACTCTCTCTTTCTCCTCCCTTCGTCTCGCCCATACTAAAATCAGCAAACATCATGAGCACGTGTTTTTTTTTTTCAAAATAGACATGTATTAGTATCGATAAAATAAAAGAATAAAAGCGAGACGAATCAATATATTTAAGTTGAAACAAGAGAAATGAGAGAGAGAAAAAGGGGAAAAAGAAACAGAAGTAGAAGTACAGACAAAAATATGGAAATTAAATGTAGTAAAAAATATTAAGTTCAGTTCCCACGAATCAAATCTAACAGCAATAGAGAAGTGACGTTTGGATTTTATATTTTTTTAGGGTTATTCGAATATATAAAGAGTGCTTCAAAAATTCATTAAGTCACTTTCAAAATGGAGACCAAACTTGGTGGTCAGGTTAAAAACTCATGATTTCCAGTGAAACTCCTGAGTTTTGAGACACATCTAGGATAATGTCAAAAGTGTGACACACATTCTTTGTTTTCGCGGGGTTAGTTTGCAAATTCGGTGGAGCTTCGGAATCAGGAATTCTACCGAGATTTTCAGATTCGTGGGTAAAGTCAAAATTGGGAGGGTAGTCGTTGAGTTTTGCACACTTTCTATCAACTTCTGTCCGCAATATGTTAAAGTTGGGGTAGTCTCGACGATTTGGGCTGACACCCCCCTACAGGAGCCGAGGTTTCGCGGAATCACTGATTCTAACAAACACAGTATATATTGTAGGCCATACCTTTTCCAGATTACTAATGCAAATTGAACAGAAAAAGAAAATGAATGAATGATAATTTTTCTGCTTAGTTTCTATCAGAAGGAGCCAAGATTACATATGCAAACTGTATCAAAATGATGTGTTATAAATGTTCAAAAGCAAAACTAGCATGTTCCTATAGGCATAGTAAACTTTACATATTCCACATTGCAAACGAAAAAAAAAAGGAACACATGTAATAGTATGTTGATAAATTAGAGGATGGAAACGAATTTTGTGCCAAACTAACATAAAAGGATTTCTTCTCTTGAAATTGCCAAAAAAGGGGACCAATTTCTATTCATGTCTTAAAATGTGTTGCTTCTGGACATGCCACTCTATATTCCACCTATTGCGAATATAACGTTCTAATAATTACAACACTAATGAACTAGTGTTCATAACAATTAGAACATATTGAACGAGCACGGCAGATCTGAAACGAGCATTGGGAGGATGGCTGTCGGGGGATGCTGGTCAAGTTTTGTACTGTTTCATCGGGTGTAAGATTCGAACCCATGCTGACCCGTTGATTCGATTTAGATCTGATAATCCGTAGGATGAAGGGGAGATTTTAATTATTTCATTGCGTTTCAACAGTGTTTCTTTCAGGGTGACCAGGATCGGAGATATTACCCCGAGAGCACGGAAAATACGACGCCGAAATTCATAGTAAAATAGATTTTCCTGACCGGGTCAATCGGGTGCCGGGTCACTTATGATTGGGTCAGGCCCTATCACCGGGTCATCGAAAGTGGTCCGGAATTGGCTCTGGAAAACGCACAAATAGAGAGAGTGTGTGTAAAGTAAGAGAAAAATAAAGATAAATAGATAGAAAGGAGAAGAGAAAGACGCAGCGAAGACACAATAACGATACATGAAGAGAGGAAGAGGGAAAGACCAATGAAAAACATGAAAACTATATTATCATTATGATAAATAGCTCACACGCTGTTTACTCGAATTCTGACAAGTGATGCATCGTAAGTACTCCAGAATCCGGAAATAAATCTCTGTTTCAATACTTCAGTGTATGCGAACCGAACCCAAGGTTTCAAATTAGAAGTCCAAAACGCTAGCGATACTCCACAGGTGACTCTAGCCAAAAATTCCTTAACAAATGTTATGGTGTTTCTTTCTAAGAATAATAACATGACAAGTGGATACTTCTGATCAATGACGTATTCTTAACTGTCCGCGTAACCCCTGAGACTTGATTTGCACTTTTCCAACCAACATTCGTAAATCGTCTTCCTCTCTATAGTGACTCAGTCACTTCACTCCACAATCGGAAATGTTCTCCGTTTTGTATGAGAAGTTATGATTAAATTATTCACGATTGCTTTGTAAAAAATCTGTAGGTTGAACAGGGTTTGAACCCATGTTTTTTTTCGTACTAAAATGTCCAACGCGTTTCCCCAACTCCATTTTACCAACGAATTGTACTCCTATGAATAACCAAGTTCAAATGTGAGGAAAATGTAAGATTGAGTATATGTGTTGTATTTTGTCTGTATATATTGTGTGGTAAGTAAACACATGTGTATGTATGTCCGTTTGCCATGTCGAATTATGAAATGAATATATTATGGCAGTTTTAGGAACAAATCCAGTTTAGGGTAAGTATTGCAACATTAAGATAAGATCATTTATTGTCGTTTATTTTAACGTAAACCAGCCTGAACGAATCTTAAATCACCAAAAGAAAATTGTCATTAAAAGTCTAGAAGTTGAAACTTCAATTAAAAGTTCTAATACAAATCGTGCAATATGACAAGTTGAACGTAAAACAAATTTTAACTTTTGACAGTTTGTATTATAAGTATAATAGCGCGCATTCTGAGAATATTTTGATTAATTCGGTTTCAAAATATATTGTTCAATTTTTGTGATACATTTTCAGTCACAAGTTAGGCACCCATCCTCCCAATGCCTGGCGCTGTGAGGTGCACTTAGCAACATATCAAACTGAATACCAGTGTTCTTGGTACTCCAGGGCACCTTGGGAAGGAAGGTCGAGGGTGGGACTGAGCATTCCAATTCTCTTTGTACAGTATGTCGAGATGTGGAGCGCTACCTCCACATCCTCCATGTGCTGTTTACGGCGTGTGTGTATAGCTTTGCCTTTACCTTTATTAATTCGTGTAATTGAGAAACAGACCGGTAAAAGAAAAAATTACAGATATTTCCATGAAATTTGCTACAATTGCTCACAAAACCGTCTTTTTACACTGTGAAAATAATTTTACAATGCAAATTGTAACCCCCTTTTGGTGGTCTAAACCGAAAAGTAAAGTAGATCGAGATCGAAAGATGCTACAATATTTTATAGACAAAAATCTGTGTCTGACTTAATTTCTTGGTACTAATTAACGGGTTTAGTCGGGACAATAATTTTTATTCGATCATTATGATTTCAGAAAGTTTCATGGGCAATACTGATAGGGTCTAATAATTATATTTTAGGATTTATCTTTAGACAGCAACACAGTATCATTTATGCGGAATTTTCTGAAGTCAAAAGAGCTAATTAAAAGGCAACATTAGATTCTATGTTTGAAATTCTAAACGCTTGTTCTTTAGGTAATGCATTGAAATGTCTAAAGGCTATACTGTAGCCCATTGGCTGGAACAAGCATGTGAGATTTCTTTTGCTTTCGAAGCTGATGGATGTTTTCATGTGTGAAATTTTAGTATGGAGCGAAAGCAAAATTTCCTTATCTTTGAAAACGAAATTCTGCTCAAATATTTAAATAGTTGTTGAAATCCAAACTATGAAAAACGTTTCCAGATATGAAGAGGTCAGTTCGACACTATGGGATCTGCCCCCGCCCCGTAAAATTCTCTTCGCCTCATGAAATCACTTATGTGTGTTTAACCACATTATGATCGATGTTCTGCCCAAAAGCAGGTCCTGACGCGAAGGTCTGGGCAAGGTGAACCGAGGGTGGTTTGCAATTGCCTTCCATTGGATGCAGATAAGGTCCTAAGAATAGAACCTACAGTTTCATGTGGACTTCGAACCACTTGTATCGCCAGCAAGTATTGAACCTGTGATCAGGGATGTCCTGGAGGGGTTCGTGCGACCCTTTTATTAAATAGATTTGTTCCAAAACTTTTGTTCAATAGTTATAACTCTTCTGTTCCGAGCCCTTTGTAAAATTTTTTGAAGAAAGCTCGTGCCCAGGATCCCTTAATTATAAGGCAGCGATCTTTACCAACCACTCACTCACAGGAACTGTGTAAAGTAGAAAGTAAAATATCTGGAGACACCCCCCTCCCCCAAATGTTTCCTGCTATCTGCATTTTGTAGTTTGTGATCCAGTTCCATTTCGTATGAAACTTGCAAAATTGAAATACTGATTAAAAGCATATTGTTACGTCTTTTATGTCGATGTTCCCACGGGATCTTGTTGCATGAACTACTTTGTTTCACTATTTACATTTACTATTTACAAAATTCGGTTAATTCCAGTTTTAATGTATCATAGTAAAAACAGCGTAAAATTTGCTTTCCGCACTTAGGAGATGTATAAAAGATTCATCTCTGCTTTACTATAATTTATTATGGTAATATATTATTTTCATTCTATTGGAGATCATTTGAATACATCAAATTAATCTACACATGCCTTGAACACACACACACACGCAAATAAAAACGCCAGCGATTTGTTACTTAATTGCGGACTGCACAATTCATTTGTTGCCAATCCTCTTTTTCATCCTGCCAATCAAAATTCGTTTAGCCTTTGAGAAATTTAGAAATCAAGTAGTTTCTTAACTTAACCATTCTTTTGTAAACGGATAGTTAAATTCGTCAGGTTAGCGTTGGTGAAATGGAAAAAAATTATCGATTGATTAAAAACTTAACGCACTGTTAGTTATGGGATGATTAAAAAAGGTATAGTTAATCGACTTTGGAGAAACCGACCCTTTTTTGAGAAACAGGAACTTGTGAAGCGAATTGATATTAATAGTGTAGATACTAGTAATATTATTCCAAAAGTTTTGAGAAACCGGCCACTGAAAATAGTAATGGTATTTCTGGAGGTTTAGCTTTAGCTTCAGACTTCTGAGTATTAAAAGTGGGTAACACAGTTCTAACCCCGTTCATATCAAAGATCTTTTTACAGGGCAGAATTCAACAATCAAATAGACACTTCTGTTCGTAAACGTCGAATACTAATGAATGTGGAAAAAGCGAGCCGAATTCCCTTTGGTAGGAATGTCCTTGTAGAAAAAGAAGGCGGCTACGATTAACGAATATTGGTTGGAAGATGAAACCTGTATGTTAACAGTGTAAATACGAAGAACTCATTGAACTGAAGCTTCCAGTTTTCTTGTACTTCCTTAACACTTAGAAGTGAAATGTGTGGTGCAGTGGATCTGTCTTGACCTTTCAGCTGTACGGTCCGGGTTCCATCCCAGTCAGTGCCGTGTTTTTCGACTAAAATGATAGCTTCAACTATTTGCAGAACTCAATCAGAGATTCTTCTTGGGCTGGAGAGAGAACAAGCATCACTAGCTAGAATCAGAAAGTAAACCGTGTGTTTGCCTTTGTTCTTTAGGATAATAATAAATCAATCTATTTTCAATGTTAAATTGATCTTTCTCTACCCTTGTCTTTCTTTCCATTACTTCGTCCATTCCTTTTTTCTTTTTCTTTATTACTCATTCCTTTTCCTACACACTCTCAGTCATTATGTAAATGTGTGTCTGTGTGTTTATTCTATCTCTGCGGATTATTATAAGCATTAGTTTATTCTTGGTGTGAGGAAAATGGCCCGGTACTACCTCAGTCAGGATATATGACCGTAGTAGAACCTTTCGATTGCTAAGGCAACCTATAGCAACTGAGCTACGGTCACTCGATCCATCTCGGTCTCCATGTCGATGCATCCACACGGCATTAAGAAGCAATATGCCGATTAACAGAGCGACAGTTTATATATTATACTCGTTGAGTTTGCATCTTATTTGTAGCTTTTAGGCACCAAATTGATCACTCCGAGATAAGGTTTTATGAAACGCGGTAGGGAGTGCGCCAGGTCCTAAATTGAAGTTACAATCCCGGTACATACCTGGTGTGGCTGAGGAAAACACTGGGAAAACCTAAGTCAGGACAGTTACCCGCTGGTACCGAATCGAGGACCTCCCGAAAACGAAACCAACACTCTCCAAAGTTAGGTAAGATGTAGGGGTGGGCGGAACCGGATCCTGAAGGAACCGAGAACCGGATCCAAGAACTGGTTCCAGGATCCGGATACGAGAACCGGCTTCAGAATCTGGATGCGAGAACCGGTTCCAGGATCCGGATCCGGGTACCTGGTTCCAAAATCCGGATCCTCAGTTCTAAGACCTGAATCCGGATCCTCGGTTCCAAGATCTGGAAGCGGATAGCAGGTTCTAAGATCCAGATCCGAATCTAAAATTTGCTTGGAAGAAACGGATCTTCAGTTCTGACATGTTGTTTGGAAACTGGATTTAGGTTTTGATCAATCATTCATTATATCATTGAAGTTCAGGAACATAGTATTTGTCGTTTGGAAGATATTTATCAAGAAAGCTTGTCTCGATTTTTATCGAGGTTCCATCTGAGATCTGAATGTTTTCGTAGAGAATGAGTGCCATACTGGTGCCATGTGGGCTTTGAAGTAGACAAACACAGCGTGCGTTCCTTTTCTCGGTGTTCTCCCGTTTCCTCCCATTTTTCATTCCACCAATTCATCTCATCACCATCCATCCGATCTGAGCTAAAGTTACCTAAAGGCCTTAAAAATTCAAATTCATACAGAATGAATCAAATTAAAATCAGGCAAGATTTATGTTCTAACAATTAATAAAAAAATAGTTTTTTTATATACAGACAAATTACCATACTACATTCGGAGAAACTAATTATCTTGACGTTTCAAATTTATTTATGGCCCTTAGGCATCTCAAGTTGAGGCCAGGATAGGGTAGTGGAAAGAATGTAGTTGGCCAGGGCCTAGTTAGTAGGCATCATCGCGCATTTTCCTGGTATGCCTGAGAAAAAAACAGTGAAAACCTCCTTCAGGATGGTCGACCGCTGGTATCGAATCCAGGACATCCCGAATATAAATTCAACGCTTTACCGGCCGTTCAGTTTGACATTGTATTTGCAAACAGAGTTTACCATGAAATCCCAAACATAATAATCGATTTTTTTCTGAACTTGTTTCACTCCGTTTGTATGTTCCCCTCTACTAAAACAAAGGAAAATAGTTTGAATTAGAAACATTTGAGCCTCAACAGACAGCACTCTGACCACTCAGATTCCTTACTCAGAATGGTGACCTATTATTCAAAAGCCAATATCGCGATTACATGCTCTGCCATTAAAGGTCACCAGATGATTCTGTGAAACGCTTACCTATTTCTTTTATGAAGTTGAGGCCTTCTTTTCCCCATAAACCACTGGATTCGATATCAATGGGTATGAAATGGTACTTCTGTGCAAGATTATTATATTTTCTTCTTTTTTACGCTTCTTTTTCGACGTGCGATATTTCCCGCCTGGATTGAGGAAAAAGGAAGGTTCGAAGGAGCGAACGTGTCTGAGTAAGTGAAGTCCCAAATTAACGGTTTGCCTCTCTTCCAGGGTAACAGAGTCATCCCATCTGGTCTTGTACCGTCTGTTCTGCTACATCCAATAGGTTCTCGTACTGCAGGAATGCCAGCTGAGATTAGTGCTCTCATTATAATGTCATTAACATTCGAGTGACGAGGATGTCTACCTGCGCTTTTGAAACAAGAAAGACCATATAATCCTTTTTTATTTACTTCATTTTTACATGCCTGACATTTGTGACTTTCACAAATATCTGCACCCAGGCGAATTCCAACTGCTATTCGGAAACATTCATTACTGAGGTGAAGGCCGAGGGGGGGCGAAGGTAGAGCTTTGAGCCAAGCACCTGCTTCGAAGGAAGACGCGGCAATTATTCTGGCTTTGTCTTCTAAGTTTTCTGCAGCCTGAAGTAAAAAGGAGAGGTGTGATTTGATAATGGGTTCATCCCATGTAAATTGCTTTGATCTAGTATCGAGTTCGGGCAAAAATGATCCAACTAATAATGACCAAGTTGAAGAGCAAGTCTCAATCTCAGAATCCCCATGAGAACTGATATCATTTTGGAGAAGTGATTCTATCAGACATCGGGAACCATAAAATGACGCCAAGAAGGCGGGAATAGCCAAATCTAAGACAGGACGAATGTCTAATCCTTCAAAATTGACAGGGAGAGAAGCCTGAAGCCATGTGTGGTCAGGAAGGAAACAATTTAGGATGAATTCTAAACCAGATTTAATGGTGTTATCGTAACGTTCGAGTAGATCTTCTTCTCTCCAAGAAGGCGAACAACGCAGAAAATATAATAACCTTGGTATGGTAAAAGATGATCTTAGTAAATAAAATGCTGAGTGTGCAGAGATCGATGAAAGACGTGAAAAGTACGTTACAAGTGTGGCTATTTTCCCAATTAATAAGGATCTCCTTGCCTCAGTAGAGAGGGCAGCACCTAGAAGAAAAGCATTTGACGGAGACATTAATTGAATGCCTGGGGCCACCTCGTTGAACATTGTGAGAAGTATGTGTGAAATAAATAAATCTGATTGCGTTTCTTTATGTGTATCTATGAAATCTTGGAAAGATGAAGCCGACCGGGTAGCCATGCGGTTTACGGCGGTAGGCCAATGACTTGAAGATCCCGGGTTCAGTCCCGGCAGGGGTATGAGTGTAGATTTTAATGTCTAAAGGGCGAATCGTGATGAGCCGAAGTCCAAAGTTACTAGACTGGCCCAAATAAAAAATAAAGTTTACCAAAGGTTTATTTAGGTAAAATAGAGCTGAACTGGTAGTTAAGTCATATCGAGCAATGTGGCTTCTAAGAATCGTGTCAGAAACGTAAACAAACACATGGACAGTATAGGAATCGAACAGGTGATCCTAACAGAAGTAAGCGTGCTCCACAGCCCCACCGATTTTCCGTGAAACAAATAAACAGGAGCGTAAAAAAAACCCGCGGTGCAGTGGGCGTATATGTGTCTCAGTATTAACATGGTATTAATAAAGGAAGCATCAGCGGAAAGTTTGGAATGGGGTGGACCCGTAGAGCCAGTTAGCTACGCCACTGCAAATAAGTCACAGAAGTGAAACATATGTAGTCATGAATTTGAAAAAGATAAAATCTTGAGTAAAATTGTTTCAAATTTTTCCTCAGCACGTTCCTAATGAAAGACCAATTACATCTAATAGAATTATATAGCATCCAAATATTCCTCTTTGAAATCGTGAGCTAAACGTTACCATTTCTTTTTTCAAATGTAAAGGAGTTAAAAAATGTAGGCACAAACATAGAAAGCTGACATGATACTGTATATCTGTCTTCATTTCAGTTAAACCTATTCCTGCATTGAATATCAATGAGTTAGTATTCTGCCGAACTGATTTCGATCTCCCAAGATCTAAAGACAAATCACCGTGCTTGGCACTTTCCGTAATACTCAAAACAGTGGAAAGTAACCAAATGTAATCTATTTTTATATATCCAGCCAGACATGCCGCTTATTTTCTAAATTCTCTCATAAGTTTCCTGATTCAAGTTCAAAATAAATACTGTCTCAATCAATTATATTTACAGAAACGATTTTTGGACAACAGCTCAATCATCAAGGTCAGAAGAAACAAAATTCTTAACATTCTGTCAGGGAACGAATGATCTGTTAATATAATCATTAGAAAAGAAAGGCTAAAATAAGCACTAAAGAAACATGATAATTAGTAATTTAAACTTGACATTAAAGAACACAAAAATTGAGGTAATGAAACAATGATCATGAGCTCTAGCAAGAATTCTTGAGAAAGTAAATACAAGGTAACCAAAAAAAGTTTTTGCCGTTCTAGAGCAGTGATAAACAAAGAGCAATAAAGTGGACGGTACGCACCTTTATGTTTCGAAGTCAGCTCCATCAGCATCCAACACCTTTTGCCAACATTCCTGCAGCTGCACAATACCCTGGTGATAAAAGTCGGCCGTCTTCGAGACAAAGAAGTCCGTGAGTGCGTTCCTCAGGTTTCCCTCATTGGCGAAGGATCTACCACCGAGGAGGTTGTCGAGGGAATGAAACAGATGGTAATCTGTTGGCGAAAGGTCCGGTGAATATGGTGGATGGCACAGTGTCTCCCAGCAAAGTTGCTGAAGGATCTCCCGGGTTCTCTTTGCCACATATGGCTTGGCATTGTCGTTGAGGAACAGCACACCCTTGCGATTCACCAATGCCTGCTCCTTCTGCCGCAATGCACGATGCACTCTTTGCAACTGCTGTGAGTAGAGGTCAGCAGTGAAGGTCTGACCATGTGGAAGAAGCTCGTAATGCGCCACTTGGCGACAAGTCCACCATACAAAGAGCATAACCTTTCGTGAGTGCAGAGGTGGTCTTGAGGTGTGAGGAACAGAGTCAAGTGGCGACAACCAATGTCGGGTACGGTTGAGAGTGTCATAGAGGACCTACTTTTCGTCACCAGTGAGCAAGCGATCAAATATATGTGTGTTATGGTGCTAGGTGAACAACGACAAACAAGCTGTCACTCGTTCCGTGTTGGCAGCTGACAATGTGTGGGTACCCACTTGCTTAACCTGTATGACTTCCCTATCACATGCAGGTGCAGTCTGACTGTTTCAGCGGAAACATGGAACCTTTCTGCAAGTTCATCACACGGTAGACCAGTGTTCTCCTCGATGGCTGCTTTTAGGGCCTCGTCGTCCAACACATGGGGTTCGTCCGCTGCGAGGTTCATCAGCAAGGCTCACATCTCCCGAACGAAATTTCTGGAACAAGTGCCTGGCTGTGCGTTCGTTCACGGCATTCTCACCAAATGCCTGGCATATGCGGCGACTTGATGTAGAAGCTGACAGGCCCACTTTCAAGTGATACAAGAAACACACGCGAAAAGCTGCTTAGATACCTCAATTTCTCTTTTACAGTGGACGAACTATGGCTGCTGTCTGTGAGCACTGTGCCTGTATTACTGAAGGTCGATGATCGGACTCCCGATCGGTTGTCTTGTATTTCCATAATTTCTATAATCAGCGGTCTATGTCCAGATTTCCTTAGCGATAATGGGCCAGGATTCAAACTCAAATCTAACATCTGAATGTGTACCCAGTAACAAGGATCCAGGTAGCCGGTTCCTGGATCCGAGATCCGGGTACCCGTTTCGAAGATCCGGATCCGAGAACCGGTCCCAGGATCCGGATCCGGGTACTCGGTTTCAAGATCCAGATCCGAGAACCGGTTCCAAGATCCGGTTCCGGGTATCCGGTTCCAAAAGTATCCGGAACCGGATCCGGGCAGTAAGGATCCGGATCCAAGTGCCTATCCCTAGTATGATGACCGTTTGGAACAAAACATACTCATATCTGGGTTTATCACACGCTCGCACAAACACAAATATTTGTCTGGAAAGAGAAAAATCTTAATTTATCCCAGATATTCTCCATATGATGCTCAAAGATTCATTCTTTTATTTGTGTCTGTTGAATTTATATATATATATATATAAATATCGTGCCTCATTTTTAAGAACTGATAGAAATAGACGTTTTGTCTTGTCTTTCGTGCATAACGTTAGTGTTCTATGGAATACGCGATTCATTAAGAAAGAAATAATTACCTAGTAACCATAGGTTTCAACATTCATTTTCGTTTCTCCATGATGTTCGGCAAGGTTCTTTTCTATTGGACAATTTAAATTATATCTTTCAGTAAATTTCAACTAATGGCCCAGCTAAACTAAAAATTGCGTTAGATTACCTGCTTTGATGTTTCAAATGCGTACGTTTTTTTTTTCGTTATTTCATACATACTACAAGAAATCATAAATATCGTTCCAGAAGCCAGGACATGCGATAATGATTTCTCTTAAAGAAAAGAAAATTCCAACCCTTGCTCGTTCACGCACACACTCTCAGAATCACACATCGCCCCCTCTACGTTAGTTGGGTGGCCTATCTTCTAGGCTTAGAGACAAATCGTGTATAACAAAGTCATGCAAAGATTATATTGGCCATGATAGTACATATGTTACGTCTTTTCATAATGTCATAGCGAATATAATATAGTTATTTTTATAATGTCAAAACGAAAATCAAATACTATTGAATTACAAAATGTCTTGGCGAAACGTTTTAAAGAATGGAAAGAGAGTCACCGTAGCTATTATGAAAAGCAAAAGCGACAAGAGAAACCATTGATTGAGGCGACTGAGAGCTTAGGAAAATAAATTAAAGGAGTAACCGATGACAATAGAAATCTAATTACAGAACTTACACCTGTAGCACAACAAAATATAGATAACTATCCAGCAACGCCATCAGAAACCTCATTGAGAAACAGTTATTTGCTTCGCCTAAGGCATTGCTTGAGACTAAAGAAACGAAAGATGATGATGATGTTGATGAGAAAGAAATTCAATTAGGTCCATTAGCGAGTCGATACTTGAGTACTAATAGATCTGATAAATATGAAGTGTTTGGTGTATCTTCTATTGATATAAATGTAGTAGTGCAGTGGAAGATTGGAACTTATAATGTTTTCTTTGATAATGATGATTTAATTATATATAGTGAGAGTAAGATCGCATATGATCCATCGACATCGGTCTATGAAAAATTTAAAAGACTATAAGGCTTATGGGAGTTAATAACTCGTAAGCTTCCGGTAGGTTTCACTGATGAAGATCATGAAACTTATAAGAAAATTTGAAAAAATGACGAATGCAATATATCAAAATCATGATCCATCACAGAATAGAGTGAAATCAAGCTCCAGTGATAAGACATTAATTAAACCTATTTGGCTGGAACTCAAAACTAAAGTTGAGGGTTTGAAAGAAAAAAGCAAGGAAAGGGGAATAAGCGATATACAAACATGCCGCAACAGTTTATTTGGATGGATGATGTTAGAAAGTTAGTAGATAGATTATTAGTTATAGCAAGTGTAGAAGCAGCAAGGAATAAGAACTTTTATACTGAGAAAGTGGGTATAATGGATACGATTTCGTCTCGTTTATCTAATTTTATTGTTTTAAACCCAAAGGGATTAGGTTACCTCATAAATATTATTCATATACTTCCACCAACATTTTGGTAAACTATTGAAGGTAAAGGTTTAGTGAATGATATTATTAATAAATTACGCTTTGAACTACACCTCCCCGGCTATGAGTTCTGTAGTCCTGGTACACGTTTAGATGAAAGATTAGCGAGAGGTGATCGAGGTATAAGTAGATTAGATCAAACATATCGATAGCATAATATCGCTTATAAGAACTTTAAAGATCAATCAGATAGGCATAGAGCTGATCAAGACTTAGAATTTAAAGCTTTTAGTAGAGTTGTTAGTAAAAAATTAGGTGAAAAATTAGCTTCATTGGGAGTAGCAATGACGATGAATACAATACGAAAAATGGGTTGGAGATTATAATACTTGCGGAGTAGCATTCTTTTTTATATATAATATAGTTTTTTTGTTAATATGAAGGCAATTTCAAATTCCATCCCATGAATTGAAATTTTAAACATTAATGAGATTTTGAATAAAACAAAACTTGCAAAGAAGCAAAGATGTTTGAAGAAGGGTCATAATATGGGTCTAACATTAAGTTTAGTGCAGTTAAAGAAACTTCGTAATCAACCAAAAACCGGTGGGTTTATATTTACAATTCCTGTGATTCTTGCTGCAGTGGGAGCTGTTGGTAGTCTTGCAGGTGGTTCAGCAGCTAGAGCTACGGCAGTAATAGATGCAAAGAAAAATAAACAAGAGCTAGAAGAACAAAAACGACATAATGAAGTTATGGAATCATCAATTCTAGTTAGAGGTAGGTCTTAAAAGAAAACAGAGAAAAAAGAAGCTAATAGTAAAAAAAAGCGCTCACCAATTATGATATCGAACGTATAGCTAAAGAATTAAATATAAAACGCTTTAGAGGTATAAAACACATGTCGGATAATCTTCCATCTACACCACCATTCAGACAAGAATGTACTGTTGTTAACTCAGATAAATCAATTAACACTGGAACACATTTGATATGTTATTGGTATGATAATAATAATGCATACGTATACGATTCATTTGGTGCAGTGCCTCCCAAGTCTTTGATTGATTATTTGAGACCTAGTAATACAATAATTGAATATAATAGTGATCGAATTCAACATTTTGATGGTGTGATTTGTGGTCATTTATGTATTAAAATATTAAAATTCTTAACTGATGGATATAATTTTCGTCAAGCTATTGAAAAATTAAAAGATGATTACTTAATGAATAATGTTTAAGATCATTAAATAGTCTATTATTTACAATGATTGTATTGCATCTATCAGGGACTACACAAAAGCTTCGATTAAATCTTCAGAATGAGATTGGTAATTAAAACTACATAATTTAAAGGTGGCACTGATTGGTTTCTATAGCATGTATCTAATACCAAATGTAACTAAAAATCATAATACCTACTTCTATAAAGGAGAGAAACATAATATTCAACCGGGTCAATATAATGCATCAACATTAGAAATAACACTACCAAAAGAAGTGCTTCTTAATGAAAATCATGTAACGCATCGCAGGGAAGTTACACCATTTGCACAAAGCTTTAATGTTGGAACTATTGGTACGTTGTTAGGATTTAAAAATAATACCGATCTCAAATCAGAAGAGACACATGTGGAACAGTTTCTTCCCAAGTTCTTAAGTATTGAAACATTTAATATACACTGTAAAATAGCAAAAGGCATGATTATAGCAGATTGAGAATATAAACATAAAGAAACAAACATTATAGCTACATTTAAACCATTAACAGAGTTCTTAGGATCAATTGCTTATGAACCGCAATATCCATTATTCTTTCCTATTCAACAGAGTCATATACGCTCTACAGAGATAAGTGTTACTAATGAATGGCATGAAGCAGTTTGCTTTGGTGGTGGAATAACAAGAGCGATTCTTATGATCAAAGATGATTCTTAAAAAATGAATATAATATAGTTTAATTTGATTTAATGATGGAGTTTATTGAGAGCTATGAATATCAATCGTTCTCACTGAATCGTCGTACATTCAACAATTTAAATGAACCAAATAAGGATATTGAATTATATATAGATGTTGGTGGTGGCTTTGTGCACCAGCATTACTCGGATCTATATATAAAGTTTGAAGTTATTGGCAGGGATGCTGGAGGAACATTTACAGCGAGATTAAATTTTAAGTTGATAGATAATTTTGTTCCATATTTATTTTCTCAGGTAGAGATAAGAAAGCATAGCACTGTTATTGATAGAATCGATTATCCAGGTATCACATCAACTACTATTGCTACATGTCGATACTCAAAACTAAACTTGAATAGTATAAGCCATGTGTATTAATAAGTGATGAAAATCTTCTACGGACAGAAAACACAGTGTTATTCCCTTTGCGCCTACTGTTCGGTTTCCTTAGTGACTATAAAGAAATAATGTGGAAGGGTGGTTTGCGAATAACATTTGAAAGAAATTCAAATAATGATGTTTTATTTTATCGGTGGAAAACAAAGAAAGCGGATGGTACTTTAGATGATAGTACACTAGCTCATGCGGGTAAACTTGTGATCACTTCAATGGAACTGAGAATGCCAATTGTTGAATATGAAAAGAGTTATGCGATGAAACTAAAAGCTGATATACTTCGAAAGCCCCAAATACCAATTCAGTTTCATACATATCAAAGCATTCAACGACATGTATCTGGTTCTTATTTCGAGTTTGATGTAACAACACAGTTTAATTCATTACAGTTCGATATGCCAGATTTCGTAATTGGAGCACTCAGAATCAGAAGTTGCGAAGTTACTATTTCTAGATTTTACAGGAGAGCGCGTTGAAGTTTTCAAAACTGTGTTGAAACGCCAAGATATTAATACAATGAACTGAAATTTCGTATGCTGGTTTCTTTCGACAGGCGAGACGTTGTGTTACAATACCAGATGTGTACATTTTAAGCAGAACGTTTGTGACCAAAATTTGAAACCTTGACTAAACAACTTTTCTTATAAAACAAATGAAAAGTTGTTAAGTCAATGTACTTAAAATTGACTTAACTGAATTTCACTGGTCAGGAGGCGATTTTGGATTCCAAGTTGGCAACCCTGTATCTCGAAAACGAGGCTGCGTAGTTCATCTATTGTTGTACGAAACGCACCTGTGACGTTTGGCCCACATGTTATGACATTTACAACTTTCCACTTTTATCGAGTTAAGAATTTCATCACCCCTACCCACCCCTGAACCCCACTACGGTAATGATTGCAACCGAGATGTGCAGTATTCTTGTCCCTTCCCTCCGGCATATTTCTTCCTTACTTTCCGTTTCATTACTACAAGACATTATGCGCCTATGATTATCACAGTACGACTGGCAACGTTGCATGTTTCGTTCCTATTGGGCGCTCCATCAGTGTGGAGTCCAAACGGTTGATCCGATTTGGAAAATTCATCTACTTTTGATTGCAAACCTCTCATTTCTAGCCACTTTTCCCTCTGACATGTTTTCGTAACTGCACTCATAACCAAGTTGGCTTATGACAAGGGACTTTTGTTACATCCTGTATATATATATATATATATATATATATATATATATATATATATGCTGATGTTTTATCCCCCTGACCAAAAAGTTTAATTCGCACACTGTTTCTGGGTGAGACCCGGTTCCTATGAAAGGGCTTCAAACGTCGTGTGGAACGTATAAATTTTAGGTGATGATGATGATGACTTATAGTGTCTCCACTAGTGGGGACAAAAGTCTAAAACCTCTGATAAAGATATCTCCGAAACGCCTTGTTCTGCAGTTACTTTTCTTGGTGCAGAGTATTAATGGAAGAGCGCTCGCTTGTCATGCGAAAGGTTCGCGGTTCGAGTTCTTGTCATCTTACTTTTTCTTTTCCTCTATTTAATGTTGTGTTACAGTATGCTTTATGCCACTACTGTGTAGGTTTTTGTTCTTCAATTCGTATTCTTCATTTTTGCTTCATTTATTTAAATTAAGTGGCACTTCATGAATAATAATAAGAAGTCTTATTATTACTAATATTATTATTATTATCTCTGTAAATGTTATGCAAATGTTTATTTACTCTTTTTTCATACTGTTTGCTTTTATAGAAAGATAACAACACAAAATCTGTTAAACATCTAAATTAGCTTATTTAAAAAATAAACGAAGCAAAAAAGAAGAATATTAAGGAAAAAAACAAAATGCTACGTAACACTAACATTCATTTACATGTAAAAAGCATATAGTAAAACATAGAATTTGCACATTACTAGAGAAAATTTAAAAAGAAGAAGTTTCGAACCGCATACTCTTCGCGCTGCAAGCGAGCGCTTTTCGTTTTCTCTACGATTCCAGTACTCAATGAATTACCGTAACCTCTGATTACAGCGTGAAGCTAAGAAATTTCTATTCAAAATGCAGGATGGAGCCAAATCAAAACTTCAATTTGTAAGTATCTGATTGAAGTGAAATTTCATATCTGGAAATTAAAAAATATGCTTTAATCGTTTCGGAAGTTGAAATGATTGAATTACGAAGATCAATATTTTGCGTTCAATTACATTATAAACGGTGTGGCTAGTGTTCCTTTCAGAAGATTTCAATCGGTGAAGGGGGCTAAATAAGTTTTACGAAAATTATAAATAATGCATATTGAGTCCCTTGTGCTAAAAATATAAAATAGCAATAATTTTACGTACTTAAGAATGTATCATATTTTTTTAGTTAACCTCAAACTAACATGAACAATATCGTATTTCAGAATACGCATGAGTAATACAAGTGTTGAAACTAATTCTTTCGGGGGGCTGTTGCAAACCCAAGGGGCAAAGCTCCCCCGAAAACATGCCTGGAAGAAACAGTGCCCATTTTCAAACCTTCCCAATTTTAGTGAAATTTAATATATAGGAACTCCAATCGATATTTAAGTAAAAATAAATAATTCCCGAATTTAAGACGGGAACAACACGATGCATTTTAATTTTAAAATTCAATTTAATTTTCTTTTAATTCCGTATTTCAGGGTATCTATGGTCGCTGAGTATGATTCTGAACTGAAACATTACGTATCGAAAGTCCCTCACTGCGGAAACTTGAGAAAACAAATTTTAAAATATTTGATTTCATATTTTAAAATTTCAAATAGTGCTGAATTCGACTCCCAAATAAAAATCTTGAATTACGTTATCCAACATGGCTGTAGTCCAAAACGTCTTTATATGAAAAATCGTTAGGATTCTTATCTAGAGTCTCTAAACAGCGCTAGAGATTTGTGAAGAATTTTTAAAAAGAGAATTCTGAAAACCAAGATAAATTGCCATTACCCGAAACGTTTTCATAAGAAATGCAATTTGCGTCAGATGTAGCCCAAGATTTTTAAAATAAAATAAATTTAAAGAATCAAGTAAACTTGCTTTTCAAAACCATACAAAACTTCCGGAAAATTATTCAGTTATCAAAGATGTAAACAATGTTAAGTCGATTTATAAAACGTAAAATGGCTCTGATATGGTGTACAATTCTACAAACGTAATCCCAAATTCATGGCTCACTTTGTATAAATATCGTTAGTAGCATGTTACAGGCGAATACGAAGTTTCTTTACAGTCACGTCTTTTATTATAGCTGAATTCAGAGCTACCTAGAGCCGGTCGGATGGCCGAGCGGTCTGCGGAAGTAGGGCATCCGCTCGAAGGTCCCGGGTTCGAGTCTCAGCATGAGTGTGGATTTTAACAGCTAGAGGCGAATTGTGACGGGCTGCAGTCTAAAGCTACTAGACTGGCCCATATAAAAATAAAGTTTACCAAAGTATTTTATCAGAGCTACCTAGACCTTAGGTGTTATAAAATTATCTTCGTTTTATATTATAGTGCAGTAGGGCGATTTGTAGGGCAAATGGTTGGGTTTTCGTCAGTGGATTAAGGAACGACCAAGGCAGTTTGGTACAAAATTATACAGAAAAATTCCCCAAACCAAGGCCGGGAGAGGGCTTAGAGTGGTACCATGTATTCATATGGGTTCCGTGCAAAAACTACTCGCAAACAAAACATAAATGCTTATAACTTAGGAATTACTACGAGTAAAATTAAAAAAAAAAAAAATCAGATTCTCTAGCAGGGGCATCGGGAGTTAGTAAAACCAATGTTTAATGGTCTTCTTCCATTTTTTAAGACTTTACCCAGATTTTATTAGACAGTATTCGACTCATTTTATTTTATATGAACCAGTCTTATATGACAAGGCTCTAACATTCGACTTAGATTAAGACATGTGAGGTGTGGCAAGTTTGTTGTTGGTGTCTCAAGTATTAGATGTATGGCTCGTGGTACAGATGTTCCACTTAAACCCCACCTAGCACTGTTATTTGGTACCGCCCAGTCAATTGGCGACGTAGCCTTCTTCCCAAAATTGAAGTATAATAAAGTGATCCACTTCACTTCATCTAAACAAGGCAGGTTTGTGATAACATTGTACCGAGATACACAACATACCAGTACAGCAAGTCTTTTTTGTAACTGGGACATGGTTGTGGAACTAATTGCCTTCAGAGCTCAAAAAAAGCAATCAAGCTGTTACTGTTTTTTAAATGGAAATACCGTAACATATTAGACCCCTACTAGCAGAAATGAAATCGAGATATTTGTAATCTACCAATTTATTAAAAAAAAACATTTATATAGCAGCAGCTGTCCATCATTCTTGTTAATTTCGATCATATTGCCTCATACAATATTGTGTGCACAGGTGAGTGAATATATGAGTTAATTTACAACTAATAGAAATGTACTAATATTTGTTGTTGTTGTTGCTGTTGATGATTATGTTGTGGTATATGACGGCAGTATATAAAATGTTTCAAACCTAGATTAAGTGTTCATGTATGTGTATATGTGTGTGCGTGTGTGTGTTAGTGAAATAAGATTTAGTTAATGCTTATTTGTTTGTATCTTAGATGTAAGTGTATCGATGTATAATGATATTGGTAATGTGGAAGAGAAGGCTACATAGCCTTAACTTTATCAGTCAAAGAAAACAAATCAAATCAAACTTAAATAATTCAGGCAAGAGAACATCTCTGTTTTTCGCTATCCATGCATCTAGCCTTGAGCAAGCCACAAGATTAAGCGACTTGAGAGGATTTTATATTTCTAACATCGTACATGGTTGCTGGAGCATTCTTTGCTCATCTACACTCAAAGTGTTTAAATGCAATATTTTCCGAGATTGTAATATCGCAATACTATGAGTGTCAGTTTCTCTAAAATAATTCATATATACACAAAAATAGCAGCGTAAACATCTGGACCCGAATATTGAATACATTAAATATATTGAAATACATTTATAAAGTTTTTATTCCTTTTCCGGTCTTTAAGAACCGTTTCTAAATTACTATTATCAGAAAATCCACATTGGTAAAGGGTAGTTCTTTTTTTGCAAACCAATAGTTTTAGCTTTATACAATAATTTTATTTCCACTTGAATTTGCCGCATTTTTGCAAGCAACTGTAGATCTCCCGTCGCTCTGTCATATGCTTGCAACAACTCGTTATAATGATTGATCAGTTCCTTTTTATCCACACAATATTCGAGGATGTATTCTTTGTAATCGTATCGATATCAATTTTTTCATCACCACTTTTTCAGTTCACCCCCAGGGCGACACATAAACCGTGACACCTCTTGATTAATTTGTGCCGTTAAGGCACTTCAAAAAATCTTCGTTTAACCGCCACCAGAACGTTCTACACAAATGCAACGCTAAGGACCATTCCATAAGAATTACTAAGGAAACATGGTCGGACAGTTATATTTTAATTGGTTTTATCTTCTTTTTTTTAAAAAAAGGCATATTTTTACTGACGAAAATATAATCCAATCTGCTGCGACAATGACGATGAAGATAAGTAAATAACTTAATTTCAGGTTTCAGATGAGTCAACAAATCTTGTAACTGGAAAGACTCGATTATCTGTTTAATGATTTTGCTATAGTTATGTTTAGCTGTCGTATAAGAGCGACTATAAACCGCGTTGAAGTCGCCCATGACAACAACGTTATCATTATGGAAACACTGCAGCAGGATCGCTAGTTTTTCAAAATAAAGCTCTCGTCGACAGTTTTGATGGGTACCCTATGAAAATAAAAGTGAAAAATGGTTCTAACTTAAATACTTGAACTCTACCATCGATGGATGGTACGGTTCCTAAATGTCCAAGTGATCTCTTGCGAAAAGACGTCCGTATTTGTGGCATCATCATAGTTCTTATAGAAGTTATAGTCACGAACAACCAGATCCTGATGTGTGCACTCTTGTGTTACTAGAATGTGTATGTTATTATCGTGCACAAAACGTTCTAAAATATTACATTTGTTTGTAGCATAACTATGACAAAAATTTAAGGTTACAAATTTGATATTGAAAGTTCTCGTCTTGAGTTTATACTCCCCACTCTTACACTCCAAAAATGGAATGGCCAAAATAGGCAAGAAAAATGTCCGAACTGCAAGTCATAGAATACCCATTGAGGGAAGGCTCGATCTACCTGACTTGCGACGGGCTAAGGACATAGTATCTGTATCCAAAAACAACGCACTGCAATGAACAGAATCCCTTCAAGTAAAGAGGGGGAAGTTAAGACCACACCAAAGGCAAAACTCCTGGATTACCGCAACACTATAGTTTTTTGCACCTTTTATGTTCCTCCAACCTTTTTTCTTTCCATCTATTTATTTAACAATAAGGATAAAGGAGTACTTACTGGGCGACAATGTTTGCGTCCCAAATTACAAAAAAACCCTACCGTATCACCTTTCTCATCATTATCACAAGCCGAATCTACTGCCTCTTGAAAAACGACATCTTCTTCCGAGGTAGAGCTGCCTTCATCTTCTAGCAACACTTGGGGCGTGGTTTGTCCTTTATGAGAAATAGCACTTTGATTCTGTTCCCCCGTTAGGTGTACACAAGCACTTCCCTCTATATCCTGTGTTGAGCCTTCATACACTTGAATCACGCTAACACTTGGTTCCGTTTGATCTGTATTATTTTTTCTATTCAAGCCAAGATCCCCTGAAGCGGAAGCACGGGCTGTATGTTCCTGATTTCCTAGATCTGAACTTGATTCGTTCGTATTATAAGCTACTGAAACTTGGGACGAGCGCTCGTCTTCCACAATAATAAGCTCGGACGACTGTCCTTGGTCTTGTTTACCTTCTAGTTTATTTATCTCTTCACTTAGTTTTTCGCGGGGGGGGGGGGGGTAAAATGGGGAAAGGTATGGAAATTGTACTCAAATGGATTTTCCTTATTCTGTGTGCTTCCTGGTTGGTTACTAGCCTATGTAATTTCTCATTGCCTCTCATTAACATTAAATATAATATGCAAGGAAAATGGGCCTATGCGAATGTAGCGTGGAAGGGGACGTTTCACTTAATGAGTCTATTCTCATTATAGACATTCAGTGTTGTCCCCTTAAACGCCAAATTTTGAATCTTCGAGATATGGCCAAAGGAAACGAGACTATCCGCTAAAACTTCATTTGGCAATTCATAAGGTACACTGTAGATAGTATCAACTTGATGAGCTTGAATGTCAATTGCCACTGGTAGAACGTACCGCTCTTCATTTACCGTAAAACTACTTCTCCCTTGCAACATTTCACGATTTGTTCTGCTTTTCCTTTTGCCCTATATTTTATATACGATTGTTTAGAATATGCACAATATTCCAATGCTAATATATTCTCTTCAACTACACATAACTGAACCACTATAAGGTCTTTTATGACTATAATGGAGGGACGAGTAGATAGAGCACTAAAATCAATTCTAACTCCTTTAGTTCTGGCGTTTTTGTAAGAGTTCACTTCACTAGATTATCAACACTAATCTACAACATCGAACACACACAGGAAATCCTGCGTTCCTGCCACCACTCCTCCAAGCACAATAGCGCAACGACAAGCGAAAGCATCTGCAAGGAACGTCCTTCCAATGCCACACTCAAACCCGCACTCATATGCTCTCGCCACTTAGCTAACAAGGCAGTTGATGCTCATGGCTTTCACTACGTGGAATCTCTCGTGAAAGAAATGCAGAGATACGTTTGCTAAAGTGTAAAGATTTATACTCCACTAAATTATTCTTTCTGCTAATGAAATCCTTGTCGTCCTCTGTCTATGACTGAACTGTTTACTGTTCACAGTTTAATAGCAATATAAACACTCAAAATGGCGGGGCGTTCAGTGACAAGCAAGTATCGTTACTCCTGTATTGGATTATAGAATATCCAACCAAGGATTGAACTTCATCCACAAAAGTACGTTAACTCGAAATTGCCAATTTATCTTACACTTCGATCAGAAAAATGACCAAATTTTAATTGTAAAATCAGTTGAACTTTCACCGACCAAACACTTTGGCCAGTTTCAAGTACCCATTTTCAGTTAACGTTAAGGTGTTACAAAGAAAATGTTAAATTTTAAAACTGAGTTTAGGTTATCAATCTTACCACTAAAGATCTGACACTAAACCCACATTTAAGAGTAAATACACAAAACGCTAATTTCCTATGTTCATTTCTCCATAAAGCGGAATAACACTCATTCATTTCGTGTTCCCACTTTTTACGTCCATTTTTTCTCAAAACACATTTATAAAAAATCATTTTTCAGTATAGGGAAAAATATTGTGTGTTCTAGAAACTGTCCATGTCTTATACTTAACCAGTCATTGCTTTAGATTTTCAGCTAGTTATTTCCTGCTAAAAACTGCGTTCGCGGAGCACTTCTAGAGAGGCGGCTTCAATCACCGGTAATTCCCCGCTCTTGTCAAGGTAGCTGCCGAAGTACCTGCCGCTAGTACATCTTAGATTTCAGATTTCAAAATTTTTGTAGTTGATTTCTCTATTACTATCATCCACGCAAGACTGTTCGAAATTTGAAGTCAGTTGGACAATGAGAAGTAGGTGAAAAATTGGCTATAAGATTTCAACCGGACATAAAACCAGGATAGCGGAAAAAGGAAACAAAAACAAGGTAATAACAACAATAATATAAAAGGACCTGTTGCTAACGAGAAATAACAATTGTTTGGAGTTTTATATTTGGCAACTTTTGTAGGCGAGCTGTTTATTTTCATCAATTTGAGCTTTTAAATTAGTTTATACTGTGTTCAAAATCACATTTTCTTCACTTACCAAACACCTTTATTTTACTTGAGATGGTCGACAAGGTTACTGCCTTTTTATAGTCTCGCGACACTATATTCTTTTCTCCAGTTTTTCTGGTTTTTTTTTTTTTTTTAAAAACCATACACTTTATTCACAGACTTTATTTTTAGTTGTTTTTTTTTCTTCTAAATTTTTGATTGAAATAGCATTTGACAGATACTTAAGATGTTTCAAAGTTCACTGCTCTCAAGACACAACAGTTTTACTTTCCCCCTAATTTTAGTTTCCTACACGTTTGCACGTTGATATAATAATTTTTGGTTCAATTTATCAATGTAAATGTTTAACAGTAATTTTGTATTTCAGTGTACTTCCAACTAATTTGAGGCCAATACGCAGCAACATATTATCAGCTTCAGAAAGCTTCAAAATATGTTTTACATGCTACATGTTAAATTCTAATTTCATTATTTGGTTAATAAATTCATTCCTCTGGTTTTCTATTCGTGGAATCTTGTTAAGTTTCTCTTAATTTAAAAGGGCTAAAATGATACAACTTCTAATTGTAACTTTTGTTCCACATAATGGCACAAAACATATCTGACTACTGATAGCTGTTTACCATCAAACAAAATTTATCCCATAGAGATCTACGCGTAAATATCGGAATACATATCTTTTGTGCCGTAATATGTCTCTTATGATGCACCCTAAGCAGTGATCGGGTCTGCACTATGCTTACATTAATCAGCCATTTTGCAAAATATGTTAGTGAACGCTAGAAAGGACTTGATGCTGATAACATTTATATTATATGTATGAAGTTTTACTAACTTGAATTATACGTCACTTACTTCGTGTATTGAACGCGTTTACAGTATACTATGAAAATTTACTTACATCAATTAATGTTACTGTTTTTCAATATATTGCACACCCAATGAAAAATTTGTTCCAACTGTGTAGAACTGGGTGTGTCGTCAATTGGCTGTGACTTTTTTCATAGCTGTAATGGTTCGGTCTACATTGTGGCGGGAAGTAACTGAGCACCACTATGAAATTGTTGTTCTTGTATTGGGTTTTTGCATCTATATGATATTCAGTATCACAAGTAACCATGAGTCCTTGTCAAAAGTCTTTTGCGCTACGACCACATCTAACTTCAATTTTTATCCAGAAACTTTTGTACCCACTTCATAAACATGTTTATGACCTTGACAGGAGAACTGTAGTTTATTTGCCTTGTAGTGTCTTTTTTTTTTTAGTAAAACATCACGAAAGAAAGGGCATAACATTTGCGTTATGTTTTCGCACTAGATTGCGCTTCGGACATTGTCTATTTTTTAAATACCATAGTAGCCACTCCTTACTCAGTCCTCGTGTATATACAGTAAAAGAAAGAGAGAGAGATGAAGAGACAAATTCTCAATAAATATTTAATGCCAGTAAAAACACACTTGAGAACGTACGTTTTCTAGAACACCAGTTTCTGGAAAATATACATTTTTAAAAATCTATTATTGTGAAAAGAGTTCATTCGCAGTAGATCTCATTTTATTTGCACCCTTTGTGTACGCACGTTCTTAATCCATAGTCCAGGACAGTTTCTTCACGTTCCTGAAAAATATACATAACATGACTTATTTTCTTTTCAAAATAATCTATTCTCTTTCTTTCAAGCAAAGTAATTCCATTCTTCGTAACAAAATTTTTCACATTTTATGATTCAAGCTGAGCCTTATCTCAAACGTTAAATTAAGTTTTTTCTTTAACTTCTTTATTTCAGATGACATACCAGGCACGCTACCCTTTATGATACTTGGTGGTCTGATTATGACTTTAGTGGCATTAATCATTCTGGCTGCAGTCAGCTATCAGTGTGCATCTAAATGGTTTAACAAAAATCGAAGGAAGGACAGTAAAGATGAGAGTCCAAAACAATCAGCGATTAGAATAAGTCATTCTCTACCAGATTTAAACCATGAAACTGCTACCCAAGAATACGTCCAAGATTCCAAGGACAAAAAGGTATGTATAATTGTTTGTTGCTAAAGTCTAGTTTTCTTGTGCTTAAAGTGTTGTAGATAGTGTATAAAATCTCGGGAAGTTATATGAGAACTTTGGCTGGTGCGACGTTTCTAAATTGATCAACAGTTTTGCTCACGGAGCGCCATCGCTTTGGTCTACCATATTACATTTGGGAAAGGATGGTTGACCTTAGAACTTATATCACAATCCTACCCCTGGTAGACAGACTTGACTTTTATCAATCCCGAAGTCTCGGTTTTGATGTCTCGAATAGCTTCTTTCAGTATGCATGTGAAGTTTAAATATAGCTGCCATAATGCTGTATATTCAACAGCAGTTAAATTTTTATTTTAGTGCCTTATACAGATATCCATTAAAGCCGGAAACCCTAGGTTCAAAAGTTAGTTACTTGATTAGTATGGAAAGGCGACAGAATGACAGCTCACTCTCAATGGGTAGCTTAGAAGAGTTACTTGACAATAAAAGGAGACTGAACTAAGCTGATAAGTGATACGTAGCACCGTGATTTTTTTTGGAAAGACCTTTAGGCATTTAGGCAACTTTGTTTCAGGATGGATAGGTGATGATGAGGGAATTGATGGAATGAAGAAAATGGAGGAAAACGGGAGAACCCCAAGAGAAACCATGCATACATTACTTGCCCATCAAACATTAGGTGAGATTGAAACGACGACCTCAAGCACCAGATGTGAGTGCTCTACTGAGCCACGGTGAGTTGGCGTCGTTTCGGAACCTCTCATACACGCTGTCTATATCTCGAAACCAATATATTTGCTTGTAAACTCTTTACCAACTGGCCGAGTTTGCACCATGAAATCTCCAAGAAAAGTGTTGCACGGTTCCAAAGGGCTAGTAAAGAATATGTTTCCATTAAAAATACCCAATGCTGCCTGGATATACTTATTACTCCTTTGCTCGACAGAATAACATCATAACACAACTAATTATTACCTAATTACATAACACAAGTAATAGTAACACTTGCTCACAATGATAACGAACACACCACATGCTTCCAGTCGAGGCTACTGAGAACCATCACGGCGCCAATGTTTGGTGATAACTATCACCCACCAGTTCAACTCCCTTCTTCAGAACATTAATTAAACTAACAATGGGAGTGAAAAGATATTCGGTTTCTACATATCATACAATGTGACAGTGTAAGTGACAAGACGTGTGCTGTTTATGCTCCCGGAAAGTGCCAATTTTTCGAGGGACAAATGGACCGCACCGAAACCGTAAGTAAATACTTTGATCACATATAATGAGGGGAACATTTCTAACAAATTTCGTTCATGCCTATTTTTTTAGAAGTTATTCAGTGTAAACATTTTAAATGTAATCCTTATTGAGTAATAATAGACGCCAGCCACATTGACATTGGCAAAGCCACATCAGCCGAGGAAATTGAACTTGGTCTTCCGGTGATCTTGAACGAACAATCGTGTTGGTAGGGAAAATTATTCTAAGTCCTGACTCTAAGTTCTGACATCACGAAAATTTTTCTGTTCTGTGAGTGTGGTGCCAATAGATGACATGGAGACCTAGGTGGCTAGTATCTCCGACGCTATTGGCGATGGGTGCATGAGATTTCGGCAGGTCATTGACCTCACGTAGGGAGTCACTATCCTCCATTTTGTGAGGTCATTGACCCCCAATTTTCGTGGGGATCACTGACCCTCCCAAAATTGGGGATTTCTCCCTCTCCACTGTCTGGCCCCCGGGTGTAGTGTGCCTTGATCCGTGACTCCATTGGCGTCGCTCCCTTCGTAATTGTGTTTTTGCGGTGAACGTTGTTAGTGATAAGTGTAAGTGAAGAAAATTTCGAAAGTGATCGATTACACGGACATAACAAAATACGGACTCAAACAACTAAAAGACAAGTATAGAAAAGAGCAAACAAACAGTGAGTAAAAAGTGATTCGTAACAATCCTTTCCGAGTGCGTTGGATGGAAAAAGCGAAAAGAAAGGAGGTTAACGTGGCGAAGCCGAGATCAGCGAGTGAAAATCAAGAGCTACTGGAGAAACACATCAAAGAAGTAATCGAGGAATACGAAGCTGCGCGTAAGGAAGCGAGGCTAGAGAAGCGTCAGCGACGCAGGCATCCACGCTAACTCCTAAGAATCTAAGAAATTTTAGGAAAGGGGCCATGGACCCGGATGAGGAGATGCAATCAACATCAACCGGCACACTGAAGATATTCGATGATGAAGACGGAAGAAAGAAGATATCAAGAGCATCTGACGATGGAAAGAAGACACCTAAAAGAAAAACAGAAGTGGACCTGAGAATTAGGATCGCTATCTTAGAAAGAAGGATACTAGAACTGGAAAGAAGTTATGAGAAGTTAATAAACTAGAAGGAAAAACTACCAGAAGCAGATATTAAATTAGCAGTATAGCAGAGCAAAGTGGAGGAGCGGGAAACGGAAACTGACAAATTGGAAAGGCAGAAAGGGGTGCTTAAAGCAGAAGCAATTGAAGGAGCAATTAGAATCAAGGAATTAGAGATAATTAACCAAGAAATTAAGCACACAAAATTGGAATTAGAAATGAAAATTACAAATTTAGAAGAAGAAATTAGGAACATGTACAAGAAAATTGGAGCACTCAAGAATGTAAAAGAACAACAAACTACGACACCGAGAATCAGTTTTACTGAGGTATTGAAAAGACAGTAAAATATCCGAAAAGACAAAGCTAACAGATACAAATAAGAGAAACACCAAACCTATGGTAATGGCGAAACCAAAGGAAAGTGAAACATTGAAGGAGGCACGGATAAGGCTGACAAGGACCATGAAACTCGAGAATAAAATAAATTTCCAAATCCTGCAAACTAAATCAGCACTGACCCTGCAAATACCATCTGCGCATGACGAAGAAAAACTCATTAATCACCCGGGAATGAAGGTCGACTTCAACTTCACAAACAGAATTGAAAAGCAGAATCCGTAATGAAAATCTACGAGGTATCTACGGAGATGAAAGAACAGGAAGCAATCATGGAACTAGAGGAGATAAATTTGTCAGATTTAAAAGAAGAGCAAAAGCAACTCATCAAGCCGCGTTTCAAACTGGGCCGAGAAATCAGAACAGGTAGCACCTTGTCTTTGAGGTACCGAGAAAAGTAAGATAAATAATCCTAAGTAGCCCAAGATTCTACGTAGGTTACGAGGAGACTAATATCAAAGATTATCTAGTAGTTAACAATATGTATGAAGTGCTACGACTACAATCTCCAAGATATGAATGTAAAATAATACATATAAAATTCTTAAGGGAAGACTTCCTGAGCGACTTGGTCTCCACACTAGAAGTCTTGGCACACATAACAGCAGAAAAAATAATAAAATTAAGTGTCAGCCGTAGGTATGGACTTGTGGAGGGCGAATCCGTGGTATGTCGTAAAGGTAATTAAAAATTGGGAAGAAAAGTTAAAACACATAGGCATTGAAATGATCATCCAAATAAAGATTTTATGACGATTGATGAAGTATTAGGAAATACAAAAAGAAAAGGGAAAGAAGAAACAAGAAAAGAAGATATACAAAACGAGAACGAAACGGAATTGACTGGAAACGAGAACAAGAAAATATTAAAGGTAGAAAAGAAACACCAAAGAATCCGGAACAACACACAAAGAAAAGACAACATGGATGCCGTGCATTCCGAGACTGTACAGGAGCAAGTACCATGGAGGCGAAAACACGAAGATGGAGGACATCGGAGTAGTACAAGAAGATGAAGGAAAACCAGAAGCTAAACTTGTAATACATGAGGAGTCCCGAGAGGGGGAGCTGGCGGAACCTGAAGAGGACTAGATCAAACCAAACTTCAATCCGAAAGCTTTTTGCGAAAATGTGCACTAATACGATTAGAAGAACCAGCAACACTAACAGATGCACTAAAAATACTAATAAGAAACACCCACCAGCAGGGTAAAACCATCAATTTCCCAATAATTGAGGAAGTTGATAAGATAAATTTAAGATCAAACGGGATTCCAACAAACCCACAAGACCTGTTGACACTAGTAGACAAAACCTTTGAAATAAGAAATGAGGCGCTCCAGTTAAACAACGTCTACAGGCAATTCGTGATGGCGTACAGCCGGATCGCATTCAGTCCCGCTGAGAAGTCCCCGGCATGCTACGTCCACACGCGGCAACCATGATATGTATAAATTCGTACAGGTGAACCTTGACAGATCCAGATTAGCAAACTTTGAACTAAGAAGATTCTGTGAGAAAGAAGTGGATCTAGCTAATACACATGAACCGTACACCTCTGAAGGACAGCTGCAGGGAATGCCGGCCGACGCAATAACGATACTACCGGAGAACCCAAATTCCATGGTGGCGATCGTGGTCTTCAACAAGCAAATAGAAGTACAAGTACGGATGGCATACTCGAGCAGGTGGATTCAATGTCTGGAACTAAGATTGGGAAAAGAAAAAATCAATGTTGTAAGTGTTTACTGCCAGTTCTCCCTACCGGAAAAAGTATTTGTATATAGAATAGGAGATATTTTGGATGGATTTAATATGAAAAAAAGTGATTGTCTTAGGGGATTTAAAGGCCAAATCACCGCTCTGACACTGCCCCAAAACTGATGAAAATAGAGAAAGATTTGATGAATTAGTAAATCAATACAACTTAACTGTCATAAATCGTGGACAGCCACCAACGTTTAGGGGCAGGGCCGGGACGGAGATCATCATAGATGTAACTATGATCAAGGGAGATTTATATAATAATATAAGGATGTATCTTCTCCTCCTTACGTAGGAAAGCCGTTATGCAAATATGCGGAGTAATCACAACAAAGTGTTGAGGTAACTGTCCTCTGTAAACAGTAAAATAATATTTTCATCTGCCATTAATATTGACATAATCCCAGTGCTTGGTTCGAAGTCACCAGAGTAGGCATACATATCCCCTCTTGAAAAAATTCACAAATACTTGTGAAATGTAACTGATAATGTGGTGGTATAACACTGAATCATGTCATCCACTATATAAAGCAGATATGGCATCATCGCTGTTTACTATATGTGTATATATAAAGGAAAATATATTACGGTGCCTCCGACACCATTCACTAATAAGAAAAGAATGCACTATATCATAATTAAAAAGCACTTTCAGCACAAATAATAATAATGCGCTATATACACTACGCTTCGCACTGAAGAATAATCACAAAAATATATAAATGGGAGGGGAAATTCAAAAAGTAGAAATGAGTAGAGATGATCTGCGACGTTTTTCTAGTGGTTATCGCTGTTCCCATGAGGTATAGATTCCATGGTGTTTTTGTAGCTCCCTTTCTCCAGTAAAAGTGAAGTACATGTAAATCTGCGTAGAAGCTGGATCTGCAGGTTCTGGATAATCTGGTAGGTCCGATGATTGCAAAAAGTTCTTTTCTCAGAAGCAAGTCAAGCGCTCGTCTAAAAGATCGTGGGCCATAGCTGTCAGTGAGAGATATCCTCAAGAGAAAAAAAGAAGTGCTGGTGGTGGAGCAGAAATTGAAATATCGATAGAATCTTCCTCTAATGCAATAGGAGGAAGTGTCAAATTATTAAAGTGGGTGGCGGAATTGCCAATAAATTGGTTTGTTCAGAAGTATGCTAGCTATTATGCAGGGGTAAAAGAATAGGTGTTTCATATACATCAGAACTAGTACCAATAGAAATAGAAGAAGGAGTCTCATAAGTATGGTCGTTGTCTGCAGATGACGTAGAGGAATGAACAGAATTTAAAACTATGTCTGACGGTTCGTGTACAACTGAAGATCGTTCTTTGCTGTTCTCATGTCTTAAGAGCTTACATATTCTTATAAATAAGAATACGAAAGTAGCGGAAATACTACAAGCCAGGCAGATAGACAATGCCATCATCGCTAACTTAGACATCTCTCTGAAAAATTGAGGGAAGGCAATAAACTCAAAGGTTATCCTCTGTTCGTTGGAGTTCTAAAGACTTAATACGTCTAGACATAATATAGAAAGTAAATAATAATGTTATTGCTAATAACAAAAATATAGTCACAGTAATTACTATCCGAACAAAAACACCAGAGGTGCAAAAAGTGGAGCCAAGTTCTTTAGCCCTAAAAAGGTGTGAAATGGGAGACGGATGAGCCAAGTTCCTTGGTGACAGCATGTAACAGGAACAAAGGAACTTGGTGCGAGCTGGCAACAACCTTAGGGTTGGTGGCGGTGGACGTAGTGGGTTTTAGGATACCCACCACCATTATAGCTTGAGGATCATGAACCTTACCACCTCGCGCCAAGTTCCTTTGTTCCTGTTACATGCTGTCACCAAGGAAC
>JAGDQP010018204.1:0-11690 GCA_022664845.1 Lepisma saccharinum
TACCTCCGTATATGTCTAATGTATTTTCATTGTTACACGAAATTTCCTTGCTGCTCCTATAAATTCAAGCCTAGAGAGTTTAAACTTTCAGGGAAGAAAGTTCAAAACCAATTCAAGAGCATGATCGATGCCGATTTTTTATTTTCGTTTTCCTTCATTGTTGAAGTGAATATCGAAACCTATAACAATGAAGCTCTTTCAACAATGAACAAAAAAGAAAATTAAAAATCGGCATCGATCATGCTCTTGAATTGGCTTTGAACTTTCTTCCCTGAAAGTTTAAACTCTCTAGGCTTGAATTTGTAGGAGCAGCAAGGAAATTGCGTGTAACAATGAAAATACATTAGACATATACGGAGGTTGTGCTGCCATCTTTTGTTGGAGATCGTTGCTTTAGATTATTCTTAAAGAGACTTCTCGTGTGGAACATTTCTGTAACTGGTCGTTGTAGAGGCATACTTGTCTACTTCGAGAAATTTTATATTTGTATCGTTTTCTTCCTCACCAACGTAGCGAGAAATTTTAATGACATTTCTAGGAGACAGATAATGATCACCGAATACCTGGACGATTTGGTTGCGCTGAAACCTCTAAAATAAATTGCGCATAACCAGTTACTTGGGTACAGTTATATCAGTGAGCGGGACTTGGTTTCTTTGTACATTACTTAATCGTATGATTTCTTTTTCAACTGAGTGTGTAAATATTTCATTTGGACAGGTTTCTGCGTAACCATATCATCCTAGTATTCGACATTCCTTCCTCACAAAAGAGCAACACACTTTTCTCAACAATGATTTACAAGCATTTATGTTTTCTCTAGAATAGGTCGCATTAATCTGAAGGTTATTCAAATATGATCCAGCACATCAGTTAGAACCTAACCTAATGTATGATAGCAATTCAAGAATGTAAAAACTTAACAGCATTTCCTGTTAAATCAACGATTTTTTTTTTTTAATAACGTGGTGGTTAGGAAAATGTGATTCAGAAGATCGTTCCCACAATTCCGTGCAAGTACTGTTAACCATGAATCAGTGGCCTGGTGCATTAAGGCTGAATCCAAGTAAGTTTTCCCGCCCTTTTCGTTTTTCGTCAATTGTTCAAATTTGGGTGCATCTAAACAAAAAGTAACTCTCACAAACTATAGTTTGTTTCGCACGATAACAAAGAATATCATTAGCCTTGAAGAGAAGTTTATAGAAACTTCGAAACTAGGTCAAGACATTTCTGGGACATGGGACTGTCCCAAAAGTGTATTGACATAGTTTTGAAGTTTCTGTTAAGATTTCTTTAAAGATAATGGTATTCATTATTAAGGTACGAAACAAACTATAGTTTGTGAGAGTTATTTTCTGTTTACCTGCACCCAAATTTGAACAACTAACGAAAAACGAAAAAGGCGGGAAAACTTACTTGAATTCAGCCTTAAGACAGCTGTATAGTTCTTTTGACGATGTTCTGTGGACATATTAACCTGCTTAGTAGTTTGGGATAATATTATCAAGATTACAACCTCGTATAACACCCAGAAAACTTTTCACTACCTTGTATCTATCTACCACCAATACAAGATTAATTTCACTACCAATATAAGAAAATTGTATCTTTTACTCAAGTAGGTCCAGGTCTGATCTACAACCCACGTATCGAATTAGAAAATATTCTTATTTGCGTGAAACTTCGTTAGTCCAGTAGAACAATTTGTTCGAAACCTGTTTCTGATCTGGATTTCGAAGTTCGTATACCCTTCGGCAGCATATCTTATGTACTTGCAATACAGACAAAATATATGCCACTCGTTCAATTGAGATGCCCTGCATTCTTGGTAATAATAATATTGGCCAGTCGTTGGTTTATCTTAAAGCAATTTCGTGGATTTTGTCCACATTCTCTGCTGTTAATACTGTGGGGTACTCCTTTTTAATCTGCTTTAGATTTGCAGTGGTGTCTTGTTTCTGCAGGGTTCCCACTCACCTGGAAAAGTAAGGGGATTTCACTAAAAATGTCTGAAAACCTGGAAAAGTCAGGGAATTCGATAGCTTATTGTTTGAAGTTCATTTAGCTACAGCAGGCATTTAATGCTAGATCGTTTTTGAAATTACTTTGAGGCTAATGTGCCAACTATTAAGCAATTTAAGAAAAGAATACAGTGAAATGTTTTGATGTATCTTTATTTTCATGCAATATATATACAAAATGGGGTACCTGGAAATTCCTGAGTAGTGACCTGGAAAAGTTAGGGAATTTGATCTTGGCAAATGAGTGGGAACCCTGTCTTGTAACATCTATAAGTTTTCGACATTTAGTGCCTGCTTTGGTTGTATACTACTAATTACGTTTTGTCATAAAGTTTCTGAACGATTGTTGCGGAAATATTATATCTATTGGCGAAACGTCTGTTGACATGGGTAGCGTCTCCAATGATGCACTATGATTTCGTCTCCTGGTTGAAATCGAAGTACTGTACACTTCACATCAAAAATAAAAATGCTACAGCGAGTGTCGTGCAGCTAGGCAAGCCAAATGGCACCTTCTTATCCCATAATCGTGTCTGGTAAACAGACTACTTCTTTCTCCTTCCTTCGTCTCGCCCATACTAAAATCAGCAAACATCATCAGTACATTTTTTTCAAAATTGATAAAATGAAAGAAAAGCGAGACGAATCAATATACATAAGTTGATGGAGGGAGAAATTTAAACACATGCAATGAAACATTGAAACCGATGGATGTCTGTTAGACAAAGGCCGAGAAATGAAAGAAAGAAAAGGAGAGAAGAGGAGGAGGTAGTACAGATAAAAATATGGAATTTAAACGTAGTAAAAAAGAAGTTCAGTTCCCACAAACCTAACAGCAAGATAGAAGTGACTTTTAGATTTTATATTTTTCAGGGCTATTCGAATATATAAAGGGTGCTTCAAAAATTGATTAAGTCACTTTCAAAACGGCGACTAAACCTGGTGGTCAGATTAAATACTCTTGATTTCCTGTGAAACTCCAGAGTTTTGAGATACATCTAGGGTAATGTCAAAAGTGTAACACACATGCTTTGTTTGCGCGGGGTTCGTTTGCACATTCGGTGGGGCTTACTAAACATACTGGTTTGGAATACTTTGTAATCAGGGATTCTGCCAGAATTTTCAGATTGGGGGGTGTAAAGTCAAAATTGGAAGGCGGGCGTAGTTTTTTGCACGGTTTCTATCAACTTTTGTCCGCATCTCTTGAGGATTTGGGGCTGACAGGAACGGGGTCTGGCAGAATCACTGATTGTAACAAATCCAATAGATACCGTAGGCCATACCTTCTATTCCAGATTACTAATGTAAATTAAACATAAAATGAAAATGAATGAATGATAATTTTTCTGCTTAATTTCTATCAGAAAGAGCCAGGATTATAAATCCAAACTGTATGAAAATGAAAAGTTACAAAAGTTCAAAAGCAAAATTAGCATGTTCCTTATAGGCATAGTAAACCTTACATGTTGCACATTGCAAACGTGAAAAAAAGAAACACATGTAATAGTATGTTGACAATTTAGAGGATGGAAACGAATTTGGTGCCAAACTAATATAAAAAGAATTCTTCTCTTGAAATGGCCAAAAACGATGTAATTTTCTACTCCTGTCTTAAAATTTATCTGTTCTGGAAATGCTACTCTATATTCCACCTATTGCGAATATAACGTTCTAATAATTACAACACTAATGAATTAGTGTTTATAACAATTCGCACAGATGGAATGAACACGACAGAGCTGAAACGGGTCACCGACTGTTGGGGGATGCTGGTCAAGTTTTGTACTGTGTCGTCCGGTGTAAGATTCTAATCCATTCGGACGCGGTGATTCGATTGAGATATGATAACCCGGAGGATGAAGGAGACATTTTAATTATTTCATTGCGTTTGAACAGTGTTTCTTCCACGGGTGTCCAGGATTAGAGATGTTACACCGGGAACACGAAAAATACGACGCTGAAATTCCCAGTTAAATAGATTTTTTTTTATAGATTTGATCAATTTGATTATAGGGTCACTTATGTTTGGATCAGGCCCTATCACCAGGTCATCGAAAGTAGCCCGGAATTGGCTCTTGAACACGCACAAAAAGAGAGAGTATGTGCAAATTAAGAGAAAAGTAAAGATAAATAGGTAGAGATGAGAAAGACGCAGCGAAGACGATAACAATACATCAAGAGAGGAAGAGAGAAAAACCAATGAAAAACATGAAAGATACATTATCATGCTAAACAACACACACACAGTTTACTCGGACTCTGACCAATGATGCTTTGTAAGTTCTCCACAACTCGGAGATGAATCTCTGAATTCTTCAGTGTATAAGAAAAAGAAACTGGCTGGTGGGGAATCGAACCCTTGTTTTCAAATTAGAAGTCTAGCACGATAGTGATACTCTACAGGTGACTCTACCCAAAATGTGCTTAACAAATGCTATAGTGTTTCTTTCTAAGAATAATAACATGAAAAGTGGATACTTCAGATCAATGACGTGTTCTTAACTGTCCTGGTAACCCCCTGATTCGGACTTTTCCAACCAGCATTCGTAAATCGTCTTCCTCTATATAGTGACTCAGGTGCTTCATTCCACAGTCGGAAATAATCTCCGTTTTGTATGAGAAGTGATTAGATTATTCAAGATCGCTTTGTAAAAATCTGCAGCTTGAACCGGGTTTGAACCTGTTATCTTGCTTTCGTACTGAAATGTCCAATGCGTTTCCCCTACTCCATCTTACCAACGAAAGACAGCGCCCATGAATTACTAAGTTCAAATGCGAGGAAAATGTAACATTTAGTACATGTGTTACATTTTGTCTGTATCGATTGTGTGGTAAGTAAACACACGTGTATGCATGTCTTTTTTGTCATGTCGAATTATGAAATGAATATATTATGGCAGTTTTAGGAACAAATCCAGCTTAGGGTAAGTATTGCCACATTAAGATACGATCATTTATTGACTTTTATTTTAACGTAAGCCAGCCTGAACGAAGCTAACATCACCAAAAAATGGCATTAGCAAGTGGAGAAGTGAAAACTTCAATTAAAAGTTCTAATACAATTCGTGCTATATGACAAGTTGAACCTAACAAATTTTTACTTTTGACAGTTTTTGTTGTAAGTATAAAAAGTCGTCACTTGCAGGAGATTCGAACCTACAACCATAAGGTATCCTACTCCAGCAAGTGCTTCAGGATTGAATTTGATTCATCATCATATGTCTATATTACGCGAAAGGGTAGCTTTTTGTAAATTTTCGGAACGAACTTACTGGCTGAAGTCGCCTAGGATCAAAATTATCTCTACATTTTCAACTTCTGTGGATTAAGAAAGAAAAAAACTACATGAACTTGCAATAGTGTTAGGGGTATTGAACGTGCCTACATTGAATACTGTCCAGCGTAGCTCTCATGGCCGAAGTCTTTTAGGCTCTTGGTTTTTGTACTTTTGATGTTCATGAGTATGGAATCGAACTTTCCCAACATTTTTTTTACTGTTTCCAGCTAAGCCGGAACGTTAAATGTTCGATCCCTACCAATTGTAAATGGCGTTTACATTCAAAATAAGACAAATTGTGGTTGAATTGATTTGCAAATGCTTATGTAATGAAAAAGAGAATAAAGGCAGTACGCAAAGACAAAAACTATTTTTAAACATTATCAATAATACTTGCTATGAACGACTAAATAAACTGCTGAGCTCCTAACGCCGGGACGTATATTTTTGGCTAAAGTCTGTTCCGAACCACTCTCTTGAATAATCTCCCACGGACTTGAACCCGTTTACGCGCACCAGGAAGTAAGTAAATATTTTATGTAACGCTATACACAAGCTTATTCGGCCAAACCATGTATAGTATAGTTCCCGAATTTATGTATACATTACATCAGAGTTTCTCAACCTGGGAGTCGTGGATTGTGTGCAAGGGGGTCGCGAGACGAGTTGAAAATATAAATTTAATTAGAGTTTTGTAAGCTAAAACCAATAAATTTCACAGAAGGTATTTTATTTTACTTGTTTTCATAATTACTAAATGTAATTAGTTGAATAGTTTTTCCCTAATATAATTAGGATATTTATTACCAAATACAGCAAATCAACTGTCATGTTTTCAAGTGAAAAGCAAATATTACAGAAAATAAAAAAGGCCAAATATTTAAAACATTACGAAAGATTGCACAAGTTTACCAGGTTAGCGCGAAATCTGAGCCTATTTTAATTTAACCAGTTTCAAATTATCCTGTTCAATATTTGTGATACATTTTCAGTCCAAAGTTAGGTTCCCATCCTTTCCATGCCTGGCGCTCTGCGGTGCACTCAGCCTCCTATCAAACTGAATACCAGTGTCTCCTTGGTACTCCTGGGCACCTTGGGAAGCTAAAGGCGGTCGACCACCGCACTTCGTACCGTACCTCGCAAATATGTGAAGTGCTACCTCCACATCCCCCATGTACCGTTCACGGCGCGTGTGTATCGCACAGGGGATAGCTTTAAATTTATTAATTCGTGTAACTGAGAAACATACCGGTAAAGGCGAAAGTTTTCCCGATATTTCCATGAAATTTTCTACAATTGCTCACAAAACCCACTTTCGACAATATGAAAATTTTGCAAAACGAAATTTTAACCCCGTTTTAGTGGTCCAAACTGAAAAGTGAAGTACCAGGTGATCATTAAATAAGTATCACTGCTCAGAGAACTGTGGAGACGTAACCACTGGACAGAATGCAACCAAATGTGGTAGGATCAGATTTGGGAAGATACAGAAGCGATTGGTGTAGAAAAAAGTTCCAATTTGCGCCACCAGAGTAAATTGTGGCGCTTTACAACGCCACTGAATCGCAGCATGGAAGAGAAACGACACGAGGGACACTAAACGATAAGGGTGTCATGATCTCTCATGTGGGTCTCGGCGCATTGATTACTATCCGTGGTCATTGACGAATTTACGGGGGAAGAGCTTTTGGTCTGAAGCCCTTCCCCCCCGCCCCGTAACGCCTTCCGAAAGCCCTGAAGATATCGGGATGTCTAAAACAAACGCCGTAATGTTACTGCCCTATACACATAAGCAGCGATCGCCCCTCCCCCCAAAGTCCAGGCGGTCGAAACAAAACAAAGGCCCTTGTGTCCACTGCCCGTAGTTTAGTGGCGGGGTAAGAAGAGACACGGAAGCAAGAAAGCCAGAAGTTGGAGGGAAGCACTTTACTGAGCAAATGACGGTACAGCACATGTACCGGTACACAATGAAAACACGACTCACGACTTAATCCGCATCTGCAGAATGAGATATGAGATACTTTTCAATGTGAGCTTCAGCTTGATGTTCCAAGAAGAGAATGCGGTCAATTGCAGAACGCAGTTGATCTGCAGTAATAGCCTGGACATGCTGAATAATGTTCTGACGCAACATGTTCAGAGTCTGAACAGGTCCCTGATACACTCGACTTTTTAGGTACCCCCACAACCATAAGTCACATGAAGTTAAGTCTGGTGATCGGGCTGGCCATGGAAAGGCAAAGCAACGGCTAAGAATTCGGTTTCTGTAAAGTGTTCGCGAAGAATCTGCTGTACGTTACGCGCCACATGTGGGGTCGCTCCGTCCTGCATGAAAACAGTTGTTTCCACACACCTGCGTTGCTGCAACTGTGCAATAACAAATGTAGTCAGCATGTTGGCATATCTCTGTGAAGTGATGGACCTTGTCACTGGGTCCATGTGGACCAGCGTCTTCAAAGAAGTACGGTCCGAGGATAGCTGGGCAGTAAACTCACACCACACAATAACTTTAGGTGAATGCAGGGGCACTTTGTGTATTCCATATGAGTTTTCGCCAGCCCATATGCAGCAGTTTTGGGTGTTTACAGTCCCGGTAAGGTAAAAGTGGGCCTCATCACTTCATAGAATATTACACGGCCAAGCATTGTCCACATCTATGCGTGCAAGAAATGTCAGTCGAGCATCGGCGTCTGCGGGACGCAATTGCTGTGTGAATGTTAGCTTGTAAGGATACCAACGTAGCACTCGACGAAGAATGATGTTCCACGCTGTCGAATAGGGCATGTCCAGAGTCTTTGACACAACCCTCGCACTTACCACACCACTGTTACTCACGGATTTCTCCACGACGGCAGTTGCAACAGTTTCAACCACTTCCTGTGTCACACGCTTACGACCTCTTCCTGGTCGTAACCCTAATGTGCCGGCCACGCGAGCCCAGCATTTTGGAATCACTTTCTTTTCACGAAAAAAAAAAAGAAAATGGACATTTTAGGTTCAGATGGGAGAGAAAAGGTGTGGAAGAAAAAGAATACCAGCTAGAAAGACAAAATTTCAAATTTACTGTAAATCATGATGGTGGTTCTGTGTTAGTTTGGGGTTGTATGAGTGTTTCTGAGGTGGGGAATCTTCATTTCATTGATTAGGTAATGGACCATAAGGTATATATTAGCATACCAAAGTCTAATTTCCATACGTCAGCAGAAAAAATGGGGATTACAGACAATTTTGTATTAATGCATGATAATAATCACTTATTTTGTTTTATAACACAGCAAAATACATGGAAACTCCTCCACAGTCTCCAGACATCAACTTAATTGAACATTTTTGGGCATATCTAGAAAGAAGAGTGCGTGCAGGACAGATTGCAAACAAACAAGACTGGAAAAGTGCGTTAATAGAAGAATGAGGCATTATACTGTCATCTTTGACTTCCAAATTGGTGCCGTCAATGCCTCATCGATTTCAGGCCATCCAAAAATGCAAAGAATACCCTACAAAGGATTAAATCCTCATGTAAATCACAGAACATAGGACACAGTGATAATTTGGATTTATTGTATATTGTGTTTGTTTTTACGCTGTACTTGAGACGTAATGATCAGAAACGCAAATCCTTTACTGTTTTCACAGACCCTATAGAGGTGATTTTGATGGTGGAAGTAAATGGTCATATGACCCATGGGTCATATATTTATATATATATATATATGTATATATATATATATATATATAAATTTAAAGTTCAATTTTTATGATTTTATTTTTCCATTTTTTTTTGTTTAATATATTTAATTACCACCCAAGCTGTAAATTTTGTTACGTTTTTTAAGTGTATCAAAATATATCTGGCAAAATCACTGGTCATTTGTTCAAAATAATTTACTCTTTTTTTTAACATATTACAACGAAATTAAAAAATACCTTAATACCATAGAAAACGAAAGTTAATCTAGCGTCACAGACTGGAACAGCCCGAGCGTGAGACGCTCCGGAAGCTGATGATGGTCCCTGGCATGTCTTAAATGGCCGTAAGGCCGCGTGTTCACTCGAAGACTTCTGTCGACAGTCTGCGGACAGTCTTGGATTTCTCCACAGTCACAGACCGACCGCGGTCAGTTTTCAGACAAGGGTCCTCTGGTGTGGACGAAAAACAAAGGGACAAATGTCTTCCACGGCTGAGTTTGCTGCTTCTGCTACCCTCTTTCCACATCCTACCAGATGACCCAAACATGGCAAAGAAATATGCAATACAAAAATACTAGAGCTGATCAACAAAGACTGAGACTGATTTTTTTACACATGTGTTTATTACTCAAACTCTATGTTCACATGATCATTTTCAAAGTACTCCCCTCCTGAGTGAATCCACTTTTTATAACGTTCCTGCCATTCCTGGAACACGTGATGCAGGCAATTTTTTTATATGTCCTTCAGAATCGCCTCACACTTCTTCACCACTGCTTCAGAGTTCTCAAAGTGAGTACCGCGGAGCTTTGCCTTCAGAGATGGAAACAGAAAAAAATCGCACGGAGCGAGATCGGGACTGTAAGGTGGATGTGGTACACAAGTGATATTGAATCTAGCTAAATATTCCATGACTGGAAGTGCGACGTGAGGTCGTGCGTTGTCATGATGTAGTCCAACCATTTTGTAAAGTTCAGGTCGCTTCTTCACAATGTGCTTCCTCAGTGTGGCCAAAACGGAAGTGTAGTATGCCCCTGTAACAGTAGTGTGATTGGGAACTACATGCTGGTAAATCATTCCTCTACAATCAAAAAACGTGATTACCATAACCTTTCCTGCAGATGGAACAACTTTCGCCTTTTTTGGTGTGGGAGAACCTGGTGATTTCCACACTGTGCTGGCTTGCTTTCCCTCTGGATCGTAGTGATGTAACCAAGTTTCATTTCCAGTGATAATTGACTGAAGAAACTCATTTCCTCCCTCAGCAAAGGAACGCAGAACCTCACGGGAAGTCTCAACTCGCACAGCCTTTTGTTCCGGAGTCAACAGTCGTGGTACCCAACGGGCACAAACACGGGACATATGGAGGTGATCGTGCATTATTGAAAAAACACTACCATATGAAATTCGCAACACTTCACTTAGTTTACGTAATGTTATCCTTCGATCCTCACGGACAATCACAGCAGCAGTATTGATGTTTGTTTCTGTCACAGCAGAGGCCGAAACACCAGGTCCACCTTGCTTAACGCATGAAACTCGTCCTTCCTTGAATTCTTTGAACCACCGAATCACTGTTGCTCGCTCAGTCTTTGTTGATCAGCCATGTATTATTAAAATAAATAAAATTAAAAAGACATTTATGCCCAATAATACAAAACTTTAAGACTGGTTTTTAGTTGATTAAAAAATGATTACATTCGTTCGTTGAAAAAAAAAAAAAAAAAAAAGATTAAGCTGTGTATTAATAATAATAATAATAAATTATTGTTATTTTGAGGTAAAGCTATGATTTACAATCTTTCAATGATCTATAATAATTCGGCCCCATTGAAGAGGGAACTTTGGGTACGCGTCTCAATGAGAACTAGTTGCTTTCACGCAAAACTTGACATTATTTAATTACGAGAAAGTAAATTACATGTTAGGTTAAGTTTCTCCAGAAAATATTTCTGGTTCATTTGTAAGCAAACTTATTTTTTCACCAAATGCAGCTTAAAAACGCGGTTAACGCTATTATCCATTACCATGCTCAGTGTTCGATTTTCCGGAATGAATGCCTGGAATTTTTCCTGATGCCTGAGGATTTCATCCTCGGTTGTTGATCCTGAATATTATCCCAAGCAGGTATAAAGACTTTATATTTCTAGCCAAATAGGTAGTAAGTTATCACTTACCAGTAACCACTAGTTTTAGGATCCCCCCTGGGTCATTGCATACCAAATCAACCAATAAAAAATAGTTTTAAACCTTAGGTTTTCCAAATTTTGGGTTATTTGGTAATTGTTCACTCATTAATATAATACAAAAAACAAAACTTCATGTTTTTGTCACTTTCGGTTTTTGAGGTATAAATTGTTAAAAATAAAAAAAATCGACTGATTTTTTACGCGTTTTAAAACCTTTAAGAGCCTGAAACTCAAAAACTAGGCCTATTTGTCCTATACAGCTCAAACTTTCACCATTTGTTTCAGAATTTCAAGAGCTGTAATTTGATATATTACTTGACTTTATTAGACCAATCTTTATATTTTTCAAAATTAAAACAAAACTTGTTTTTTGAAAAACTCAAAAAAAAAAATTATTATTATTTTTCTGGGGAAAAAATATTCAATGTGCTTCTGATTGGAATGTATGTGCAAAATTTCATGATGGTATTTCAATGGGATCATGTTGGGGGGGAAATCTAACATAAGTACATA
>JAGDQP010018204.1:12090-31652 GCA_022664845.1 Lepisma saccharinum
CAGTACGCAAAATGGCTTTTAGCAAAGTAAATTTAATTGGTTAAAATGTGATATACAGTATCTTCATTTCAGTTCTATTGTAGAACAAGCCGAGCCGCCGTAGTTCAGTGATAAAGCATTGGCGTAGCATTCGGGAGGTCGTTGTAAGAGATAAAATGGATTTTATTGGCGGTAAAAGCACTATGGCTTACGCCCGTCCCGATGGGAGCTCGTGGGTTCGATTCCAGCGCCCGACCACCCTGACTAAGAGTTTTCTAGTTTTTTTCCTCAGCCACAACAGGCGAATGCCGAGATGGCACCTTCAATATAGGTCCCGACCCACACCTTCCCGAATCCTCCCCGCTATCACGGCCTGACCCTTAAATGCCTAAAGGTCATAAATATCAATTTAAAAAAGGCAAAAAGAATTATTAATTTGAAATTATTTATTTATAGGCCAATAAACCTACCACATTTACTACTTTGTTATAATAATAAAGTGGTAGGTTCATTAGCCTGTAAGTAACTAATTTCAAACTAATAATTCTTACTGCCTTGTTTTAAATACAGATATCAGGCCGGACTGATTAGTTTTTACTAGTTTTGTTCTACAATATTTTTTAAATTTTGAATTATATTTATGATATTTAGGCATCTAAGGCTCAGGCCGAGATAGTGGGAAGGTGTAGGACAGGACCTATGTTGAAGGTACCATCTCGACATTCATATGATCTTACTGAGGGAAAACGCTGAAAAAACCTTAGTCAGGGTGGTCGGCCGCAGGAATCGAACCCACGAGCTCCAAAATGCTAAGCCAATGCCAACGCCATCCTCCAATGTAAATTCTCTCAATAAGTTCTCTGCATGTTGATTATCCTTTTTTAAATAACTCGTATCCAATATCGTTTACGCTTATATTTCCTGTTAGACTGGATAACCAAATAGCTGGCACAAACACCCGCGAAAGCCACTGCTTCCGTCATGATCTTTCACCAAAACCAGACTGAAGTGTGGACGCTAAACTTTAGTCGTGACAGACTATCGTCGGTAGACATATGTCGCAGGACGAACGTCTGTGGCAGAGTTTTGTCTTAAGATGGAGGTCTTCAAGTGAATACTTGGCCTAAACCAGGAGTGCACGAGACTAAATCGCATGTAACTTAGCCGTGTGAGAGACGCTCACGTTGGTTACATGCAACTGATGATGGTCATTGGCGTGCCTTTCCCCGGCGGCCGTAAACCTGGAGTGCGGGACTAAATTCCGAACTCGGGCGTGTGAGAGATGCCCACGTTGGTTGCATGTAGCTGATGATGGTCAATGGCGTGCCTTGAATGGCCGTAAACCTAGAGTGGATTGGATCAAATTTCGTGTTCACTTCAGCGTGTGAGAGACTCAGACATTGGTTTCATTTAGCGCCATCCTTGCGTGCCTTTAACCAATGGCCGTAAACCGGGGAGCATGTACTGTGAAGCTAGCTGACTGCTGGTTTCTGGTATATCAGTATTTTTAATTTAATTGCAATGAGTTGGAATCTTCAAAACCTAGAGCCAGTATTTATGGTATATTACTGTGTTAAGACCCCGAATTGTTTAAAATATTTGTTAAAAAATCCATTTTAAATTAACTTATTCAATTTTTACAATCCATTTTAAATTAACATATCCAACTTTTACAATCCATTGTTAAAATTTATACAGTTCATTTTAAATTAGAGTTTACATTGTTTAATTTAAAATGGATTGTAAACAGTTTTTACAATCCATTTAAAAATTATTTTTAAAAACCATTTTTATTTAATTTAAATTTAATTTAAAATGGATTCACAATGGATTCAAAGTTGTCACTTATGAATTAGGATCGCGCTAAAAATATTAATATACCATAAAAACTAGCGTCGCATAGAAGTGCAACTTGTTCTAAACTTCACGTTCCTAATTGAACTAACAAAGAATTGCAATACCTGAAAACGAGCACTCCAGCTAGCATCACAGTACATAGTCCAGGTTTACGGCCGTTTTAGATATAGGCAACAAACGTAAGCGTCTCAAACTCTCGAATTCACAGAATTTAATCCTGCCAACTATGTTTACGGCTGTTTAAGGCATGCTAGTGATCATAATCAGCTATATGAAACCAACGTTTATTGTCACACTCGAATTCTTGTGTGACTTTATGATGTTTACGGGATCATCGGAGCCCACGGTGGGTCTAGTGCTGACTACTTTTACAAGTGACTCGATATTTGGAGTGAGCTCTGAGGAGTCTTAAGGATTTGAAAATAAACTCAATCTCTTCAGATGTTATGGGAAGCACTTGATTACAATGTTTTTTTATTACTTCTGATGAATACACATTTACTTTTTAGAAACAACGAAACTTGTACTTCTTTGTAGAATACTAGCACGAAACAAACGACGTGCGAAATAAGATTAATGAGATAATCACCGCAAAGCAAAATAAGATTAATACTGAATATTCTCGGTATATGTCTTTGATTATTTCAAACGAGAATGTCTTTACGAGATTTTACACTTCAAACGTTTTATGCAACTTAAAGATGATAAAATATATACAGTTAGCGCATATCAATACTTTTTGCTAACTACACCAGTATATATCTTGATATACTTAAAAAACAAAATTTACAGCTTGGGTGGGGATTAAATATATTAAACAAAACAAAAAAACTTTTCATCTTTCGATTTGATTCTAAAAAAACTAAACAACAATAATAATTTATTTTGGAAAAATAAAATCATCAAAATTGTAGATATGCCCAAAAAGGTTCAATTGGGTTGATGTCTGGAGATTGTGGAGGAGTTTCCATGTATTTTACTGTGTTGTGAGAAAAATCCATAATCTTGTATTATGAGCTTATGTTTTGCATTATTATCATGCATAAATACAAAATTGTCTGTAATCCCCATTCTTTGAAGGTATATAAAAGTAAGGTTTTCAACTTCGTAAGAATGCGGTGCCTTCCAGCGCTAGAATATTTACTTATGCTGCATACAAAATTGGAAACAGTTTATTTGGTGTTTCTGCTGGAATTTTGTTACGCTACTTCATTTTCCTTCAGAAACAAATTTTGTTTATTTAGTCAATGAAGGAACAAAATAATAGGTGAAGTACAGCTTCACTAACTTCACCTGAAAAGCCGCTACTGACTCCAACTCAAAACTTTTTAATACAAAATAATTTCAGCTGAAAAGAATAACATCCCGTCCTTGGACGGTTTTTTTTTGTTCCTACTGAAAAAAAATACTCCGGTGGACTTGGGATGTTTTGCAATTCAGGTCTTCAATTGACTAATAAAAGATTAGGCCTATTCCTGGAATTTTCTCGAGGCTGACGTGGGCATATTCCATGTATATTCTCAGTATGTACCTGGAAATCCTGGATTATACCGTGCATACATCATCATATTTCTCGAGGAATATTCCCTTCATGTTAAGGGAATACAACTATGAGTTACAAATGTGAATTTGTGTAGCTGACAGGGACGTACGCAGAGGAGGGGGGGCCTGTGGTCCAGCTCCCTTCCGAAAATCTGATTATTATTATTATTTTGTGAAATTAGTTTCATTTTCGGCAACCTTATATGCATTTTACGTAAATTTCCTACCCAGACAGAGCGCAGACCCGCCCTTCCCCCCGCTCTCGAAGGCGTCACATCCCCCGAAACCAACTTCTGGGTACGTGCATGGTAGCTGACATACATATTACATATAGCGACACGAAGCGACAGTAGCTCAGTTGGTAGAGCGTTGGTTTCGTTGGAAATCCTGTACTATTAAAAATTTTCCGTAACATTCCTGCAAGAAGCTAGGAAACCATTGCTGCCTGGAAATTTCCAGTATCTTTCTAATAAAAGAAAAACAGGCATCATCCAGTTTTCACGAATGTTGGGAGTAAAGGAAAAAAAACAGAAGCCTGAATAGAGATTTGAATATGGGTTGTTCAGTTAGAATTCCAGTGTCTTACTGACTGAACTAAGCTGCCAGTGATAAAACAGTAAATGAAAACAGTATCCAGAGAGCTAGAAATACATTGCTCAAACCCCGAAAATATAAACAAAGTGACTCCCATGACTTACGTCATGGTTTAATCACTTTTCTATTTGTCAATTTGGGATTGCAATCCTAATTCACTAAGAATATTTTTGGTTTCTGCTAAAGTGTGTGATTAAAATGGCGGCAGCAAATGCTTTATCAGAATTGCAGTTTGGTTACTATAAGAAACTGTTTTTTTTTCTTTCTGCGCATGTGCGAACATCACATAAACAGAAAATTGAGAACTTTTAGTACCACAAAAGAAATTTTTCGGTGTTTTTACAGGATCACTGCAAATATTAACATTCATCTGAAACATTTCTGACACACCAAGATAATGTCGTGATGGTACCTTCAATCTAGGCTCTGACTGACAGCCTTCTTGCTTTCTTTCCCCTACGCTATCCCGACCTGAGCCAAAAAATCCTAAAGGTATAAGTATAATTCAATTCAATCCCTGGCAGAATCACTATCCATAGCCAATCGAAGTATGGATGACATATCATAGCTAAAATATCTTCCTAGAAAAGGAATGAGGAATCCATGGACCATCCTGGCATTCTTGTTTGAACGGCGGAAAGTCTTAGGAGAGTTTCAGCTGGGAGATGAGCAAAATTTGAAGTTGAACCGTCTCTGCGATACTTATCCGCCCTTGACACTAGAAACGGACATGGATGGGCACACTTTATTACAATTAAAAGTCAGTTTGTATCACTATATTATTATTATGGAGAAACATCACCTGTGAAAATAGGCTGTGGGCCGCCCCTGTACTCATTGACTTCTAAGAACGTTTTAATCGCACGAACCAGGCTTTTATCATGTGAAACTGTATTTCCTGTTGCCGTGTCCAATTTATCATATGCTTTCTGCTCTCTGAGTCATCAGAAGGGAGACTGTGAACGCTTGCATCCAGTTAATCAGAAGACAGTGAGAAGACAAGTGAAATGTATTAGAAACAGTGCCAAGTTTATGTTCATATAGTATGATCTCAATTTTTAACTTAGTGTTATTGACTGTGACAATACCATGTATCTTTGGACACACTGCTGGAGTATGTTACGGAAAACTACCGTAAGTAATCACGCTTTATTGTAGTGTGTTTTATTTGTTAAAAATCTTACTTCTTTGCGATATTCTAATCACAAGTTTGTGCCCTGTCAATCTGAGAAAGAATTTGCGTAGCAACTGTATCGTATGAGGAAAATAAAAAGTGAGAACTTCTGTGCATAATTCTGTTCTAAGATATTAGAACATCTTCAGATTAAACTATTATGGGATCAACTCAGTCCTGGTCTAAACGTTACGACTACGTGGCGTGGGTTCGAGTCTTTCTCACGTTAGGAACCCTGACTAAAGCTTTCTAAGTTTTCACCTTGGTCTCAGTAAGCGAATGGCGAGATGGTAAGATGGCCTTTAATTTAAGATCTCGGCAGCTATATTCTCATTCTTTCCTCCATGACAATAGAAAAGATATTGACGTGATGGACTGTGGGAGTGTAACCTAAAGATAAAGTAGAGGCTGGACATTCTATACCTCAAAAGAAGATTCCAATCGGGGATTCTGGAAGACCGTTCCCAAATGGAGGCGCCAACCCTCCAATATTGCCGAACACACATACACACGCAACTTAAAAATTTGTACTGTTAAAAAAAAATCAGTGGCCTCAAGGAAAAATAATTTGTTTAATTTAGAGTAATTTAAAATAATTTTTCATAGCATTATCTCCAAGGGGGTTGCCAGGAATTTTCCCAAGTGGGGGCGTGTGTGTGTGTGTGTGTGTGTGTGTGTGTGAGAGAGAGAGAGAGAGAGAGAGAGAGAGAGAGCGCGCGAGCGGCACTGTCTCAGATATGGGAGAAATTTACAGATGAATCATGAAGAGGAGCAAGTTATACTCATTTATTTATTTATTACATACACTGCAAAAAATAGCTGTGTTAATTCAACACAATGCGGTGTCCCAGCGTGACTAACACTTTTGTGTGTTAAATCAACACAACACACGGCGTTGATTTCGGTACTGGGAGAAAAAAAAAGTTACGGCTGCAGCGAGATTTGAACATTGGTTTCTCAGTTAGAAATCGAGCGTCTTACCAACTTCGCTAAATCATCAGACAGAAAAGAAACTAGATGCAAACGATATTTGGTGAACAACATTTGAATTAAACGCCTACACTATATATTTAAACAGTGTAGGGACTAAAATATATGTTGCTGAACTCCGAAAACAAACTAAGTTACTAGCACAACTTATCTCATGGTTTAATCACTTCCTATTTGTCAATTGGGAACCAGAATTCCCATTCATTGAGAATATATTTCTATGAAAGCAAGCAAGATGGCGACAGCCAAACACTTCAGCAGCATTACTGCTTTTTTATCGTAACAACATGTCAAATGCTGCGCTTGCTTTCATAGAAATGGAACATATTCTCAATGAATGGGCATTGTGATCCCTAATTGACCAATGGAAAGGTGATTAAATCATGGCATTAGTCGTGAGAGTGACTTTGTTTGTGTTCGGGGTTCAGCAACATTTTTTTTATCCTCTATATTGTTTCAATCTAGTCTTCTTTTCGTCTCATGAGTTAGGAAAGTCGGTAAGACACTCGACTTCTAACTGAGCAACCCATGTTCAAATCTAGCTGCAGCCGTAACTTTTTTTCTCCCAGTATCGAAATTAACACCGTGTGTTGTGTTGATTTAACACACGAAATTGGTAGTCATGCTGGGACACCGCAATGTGTTGAATTAACACAGCTATTTTTTACTGTGTACGATTACAGAACGATCATTAGACTACAGTTTACTATTTTCTTAAGATAAGATAAAATTAATTTATGGGCGTGCAATTTTATTAAACATCATTTTCTGGTTAGGGTTTTCCCCTTCTACTAGCATTATCATTTGTAATGGCAAAGCAAGAAAGTACACAGCAAGATATGGTATACCATGACGACTATCACTTGTTTGTGTTAAATCAACACAAGAAAATGTTGTTGATTTCGGTAGTTCAACACAATACTTAATCAATTCAATGCAGTTAATGCTGATTTAATTCAATATTAGTACTATCATAGTGTTGAATCATCGAAATCATACAACAAACGGTGTTAACAAAAAACTGGTGGTCTCCTCGGAACACCGAAAAGGTTTAATTAACATAGTCAATTTTTTGCAGTGTATCAAATTCGCCATTTATGGAAAGGTGGAAATTCCCAGGCACCTATAAATACTTCCCCGAAACCTAATTTCCTTCCTACTTTCTGGGGGAGATCTTGATCATAGTTAGCTGAACGATATAAAATAATTTCAAACATAAAATAAAAAATTGAAATTCATAATTTTCAAATTAAGTTAATGGAATCTGAACTCAGGACACAGGACAAATATTTTTAACAGTGACTAATCAGTAACGCCGGCCATTAACAAATCCAACATCTTTGAATAGTCAGGATCATCAAATGCCTGGCATGTTAGAGCTCGTTTTTCATTACAATAGAAATTGATGTGGTGTGCATGATCAATGACTGTTAGATTTTTTGAAGTCCCAGAAACCGAGATGGCATAACATTGTCAGACAGAGAGGACTTTCAATAATTGAGGCAAATTTAAAATGATGAGTAATAGCACTTTCATCAAATGTTGTGTTGAATGATCGAAGATTACAGAATAACCATATTTTAACAAATATTAATATATAATTTATGTTCAAGAATTCCCATCGAAGAAAAAGTTTGCAGGTAAACTTTCTGTTCTGCATACTCCCGACATCATACATTCGGCTTGAGCCAAAATTATCTCAAGACCTTTAAAAAATTCAAATTCAGATTCGTTTTGAGAGCCCTTGGTAATCAGGCTCATGTTTTAAAAAATCCCGTTCGGCAGACCTACAGGCTGAGGTAGATCTCGACGTTTTTTATTTTCAAAAGTTCAAATCTCGCCTTATATGAGAGCTATCGAGAAACTATTTATTGATTTGTAGATTATTCATCAAGAGCTATTTAACGATACCCCTCAAGACGTGTATATACTATATATATACACGCTTGTTTCGCTGGGAGTGCTGCCCCCAGGCCCCGTAGGGGGCTTCGCCCCCAACTTCAGTGATTTTGAGAGGATGCACCTCCTTTATCTTAACCAAAATCTCCCTGCAGCCCTACACCACCATGGTGTCCATCTGCACCTTCCCACGGGAGGGCTGCGCCCCCCCCCCAAAGGGGAGGTTTGCCCCATTTATTGTAACCTACTCTTGGTCATACACCTTCAAAGAAAATTTCGTTTCTCTACCTTCAATGATTTGGAAATTGGGTTTTTGGGGCGTCCAGTTTGGACCAAGTTGACGACTTTTTAAAAGTTTTCTTATATTGTCGCGACCTACTTGTGATGGTACACCTTCAAGTAAAATTTCATTTATCCAGCTCAAACGGTGTGCAAAATGGGATTTTGAGCGGCCATTTTGGATCCAAGATGGCGAGTTTTCCCAAATGTTGTAATATTTCCCTAAACTACTCGTCATAATGCACCTTTATGCCAAATTTCGTATCTCTAGCTCAAACGGTGTGGAAAATGGATTTTTGGGTCCGCCATTTTGGATCCAAAATGACGTCTTTGGATACATCATGTAATATTTTAGTAACATACAAGTTATAATGTACCTTGTTACCAAATTTGATATTTCTAGCTGCAGCTGTTTAGGCTGTGTATTCTATACAACAATGGGTTCGGCGGCCATTTTGGATCCAAGATGGCGACCGATTTTGCTCATTAACGAACTTAACCGAGTTATTAAGCCTAGATATACTATATTAAAATTTGGTTCAAATATCTTCAAAATTATGGCCGTTAGCGTGTTAATATCGTACCGATCTCAATAGGTAGATTTTTCTTCGAAATCTACCTAAATAATATATAGTAAAAAATAATGGACAGATCACAATCAACAATGGCATTTTAGAAAGTGGGTCGGATAATTCTTAAGAATATCTATCAAATGAAGTAGTCCATAATTTGAAAATATTTGTTATTGGTGAGAAATTTGAAATCCTTTTGCTGTGCCGGCTTAAGACCTTCGAATATATCGGCTAAAAGAATTAACTTCAAAATTAAATAGTTCATTTCGTTAATGTTAGATGAGCTGCTTTTCAAAATTTCAGTATTTTTCTTGATTTGTTCGGTATTTCTAAAAATTAAAATTATTTTTAAAGCATGTGTATCTTACGATTGGCTTATTCGTGCTTTTTAAACTTTGTATATAAATGATCGTGTGTGTGTGAAAGCGAGAGAGAAGGGGGAGGGGGAAGAGAGAGAGATATATATTTTTTATTGACTTTTAAGGAACTGCTTCAACTTCATAAAACAGAGCACGTACACAAGAAATAAAACTTACATAATAGTACAAAAATACTATGATATTTTCAGATAGTTTGTTTAGTGGGTATAAATTGGCGTATTTGTGATTACATTCATTGAAATAATTATGGTTGAGAAACTGTAACGGGAGAATCTCAAATATCTTCTTATGAAATGCATGCAGTGAACAGCATATAAAACATACATCAAATATATGAAATAGAATAGTATTTGGTATAAAATCTAAAATCCAGGGTGGAGTGCCCCCTTGCCCCTCCCTGCCGACGCCCTTGATTATTTCAACATTTTATCGACAACTTAAAATCTTTTCAGAATCCCTTGTTCCAATGATTTCGATCTGGTTCCGTAATATACTGAAAATAAAAGATGTTGCATTATTTTTTTTAATACGACAAAATAAAAAAAAAATAAAAAATGTCAAAATTAGAGATCTTTGATTTTATGAACATTGCATTTGAAGGGAACTTCCCACCCCCTCCCTTAAATTGTTCTCTTAATTTCACTTTTTGTGTCTGTCCGCTCGTCTTTAATGCAGGTGTCTCAAGCAAATCAGTTAAAGAAACACTGATTTCAGGTTTGGGATGCCCAGATAGCATGCCAGCTTGCAACAAGGTTGTCATGCAGTCACTTGTTTCGAGCTTGTCACACTTGATATTGTGTTGAACGTAATAAACAACCATGATACAAACCTGTTGGAACAAGCAGTTATGAGAGGAAAGGTTGTCAATCTTGAAATTTATTTACATTTTATTTCGTTACACCTCCGCTGTCGTCTTAGGGCGATGAAGTCCCATCATGTGCCAAGGTTTTTTCACCGTAAGCTTATCTGAAGCAGCTCCCACCCACTTACTACAAACGTCTGTTACGATCTCATGAACTAGGTATAAACAACGCTTGGAAAGCGAACCAGGGGGTGTGGTTCCGTGGTGTATTGAATACAACATCGGATCGGTGTTCTAGTGGTCCTCGGTTCGATTCCCACCGAAGATAAAGTCTTTTCTTAAAAAGAGAAGTACATTCTGTTTTTCTTTGTTGTCCTGTTAAGGCTATTTCAACTTGATTCGTGTAATTACTAGACTGATAGATTCAACCTTCTTCAAACATTTTTTTTAAACCTGATTTCCTAAATTTGTAACAAGGTGTTACATTTCATCAAAGAAAGCTTAATCCACTTTTAAGACAGGTCATAATTGTTATGTGCGTTGGACCGTTCTTCATCAGACTACTCTGAAGGCGGCAGGTCCTTTCATTTGTTAAGCTTTCTCCATTTCCAGAATTCACTTTATCGTCTCCATGAAAGCAGATAGAAAGAAAGTTATCTCAGATTTGGGTTCAACCACTGATAACTAAAATTGGCAAGTTCCTGTTCATTTAATGAGTTTTCTCCATTCTCAGATTTTATGCAAGGTTTCACTTTCAGCTTTTCAGTACATTTACCATCGGAGCTGCCCTAAATATAGACAATGTAACCTTTAGATTTAATATCTCTGGTGTCCCATGTGGGTGAGTGGTAATGTTCCCTACCTTGTAATCAAGTGGTCCCAGATTCAATTCCTGGTGGAAATACAACTGGTTCGGAGCCCACGTTAAACTGTTCTTAAAAGGTTATCTTCATCCTTCGGGTCAGAACCTACCTTTGGGCAGAACGCAAGTCATCATCAAGGTTGGACCGAAACGAGAAGCTAGGATAAAACGGGGAAGTTTCATGTTCTGAAAAAAGAAAATACTTGTAGTAAACTCTGCCCGAAAAGTAGTTCATTACTTTTTTCTGTGAAAGGAGATATTATGTTTTCAGTTTGAATGGGTTCAGCGTGCACAGCTCATTGTTAAACTAAGTTTGTTGAGACATGTAACGAAACTCGTCATCACTTAGCATTGTGTAACTATTATTTGAAGCGTAAATGTGTCCTCCGTGATTCTTAAAAGAACAAGTTTAGTATGCTACCACACACAGTCGTTGTTTACTTGTAGGATGGGTTTAATGATTAAGAGCATAGTTAAGGAGTACTAAGCGCCATCTTTAATTCTTCAACATGACGTAGTTGAACAATACAGGGAAGGCGAAATGAGGATAACGAGGAAAGTGTTAGTTCATAGGAGGATGGTGATGACACTGGATGTTTCTAACTGCAGAGAACTCTTTTCTAAATCGGCAAATGGCAAAGAACAGCTTAAACGTTTAATGTGTAATAAATGGTCTCATGAACTGTGCAGCGGAACTGAGGAAAATTATACCATTTTTGTATTTGAGTTTTTCCCACCGAAATTTGCCTTAATTTCAATGCCAGTTGTACACAACATGTGGATATTTTTAGGTAGATTTCGAAGAAAAATATACCTATTGAGATCGGTACGATATCAAAGTATATATATATATAAATAATAAATCACAGCCATATTCAATCCACTAGTGGATATATATATATTAACACGCTAGCGCGGCCACAATTTTGAAGATATTTGAACCAAATTTTTATATGTTGTTTCTAGGCTTAATAGCTCGGTTAAGTTCGTTAATGAGCAAAATCGGCCGCCATCTTGGATCCAAAATGGCCGCCGAACCCATTGTTGTATAGAATACACAGCCTAAACGGCTGCAGCTAGAAATATCAAATTTGATAACATGGTTCATTATCACTTGTATGTTACTAAAATATTACATGATGTATCCAAAGTCTCCATCTTGGATCCAAAATGGCGGACCTAAAAATCCATTTTCCACACCGTTCAAGGTAGAGATACGAAATTTGGCATAAATATTCAAATAGTGCGTGTGCAAGACTCTTGCAGACTGGTCTTGGTCTTGGTCTTGCATGCAAGACCAAGATTCTTGGGCTCATCACTAACGTGGTCAACCGTATATCTGACGTCCATGACCACAGTTCACTACTTCTTTTAATCAAGTAGCTTCCTACTTGTCCTCACGATACTGGGTTAACAATGAAATTTTGAGTTACCAGCAGGAATAGAACCCGGGACCGCTCGCATTGACGTCGAGCACGTTACCGACTAGGCCACACAGGAGCCTCAAGTTGAAATACAACACACGAGGAAAGGTTTCTTACTGTTATGAAGTTAAAAATTTCATTCCAGACCTTTTTACCCAAAGTTCCCCTATACATAGAGGGATATATGCAGAGACGAATCTAGAGTTTACTTTCGTAGGTGGTTCAGAGTTTTGGCTGTCGATATCCGTAGTCAGAAATGAGATAATTACACGTAAAACAATACTAGTTTTACATAGAAATTTTAATTTCGGAGGGTGCACGGAGTGCGTGGATCCATTTTGTGAAAACGTCATTCACTATGTCATTGACATGCAAGTGTTTCTTTGCTCGGTACTGTCCCAAGGTTTTTAATGCTAGTATGAGCTGTTCTTGTAACCAGCTGAAAATTGCACATCAAACGAGTAAAAAAAAAGCCTTTACTACATCTGCAAATGAGATAATAAGCAAAGGAAGAACAGAGTGCTGTTTTGTGACGCGTGTTGAGGTCAGTTCATTGGCAGATCCAGAGAGGCTGCGCGCCCTCCCTCAAGGAAATATACATTTTTTTTTGTAGCATTCTTTCCACAATTTGTCTGAGAAAAAGGTTCTATTTGTTTCCGAACAAATCTAATTTACCTAGAAATATTCATTTTTACATTTATGTTTCTTTGGTTTACAATGGTTCGTGGTGTCATCAAATCTAGCAACGTTATTTTAACTCATTTCATCATGTCATAGAATGATGATATTTTGAACAACACCGTAAGTCGAGCGGCATAATAATATCCCATTCTTACTTTCATATATTTCTATATTTTAAAAGCATGTTTTATTTTTTTTTTTTTTAGTAAGAACTGTTTTATCGTAAAAAAAAAAACACTAGCCGGCAACGATTTTGCCTTTGACTGGTTGCAGAACACTTTAGGATTTGGGTGAAAAAAAAATCAGCTTGTGAAAAAGTATGCAAACACCGAAATGCTCGAAAATAATAATAATTTATTTATTGGTTTGTTTATTACAATGTGCTAAGAACAGCATAAAAGCAAATATATAGCACACATATACGCGGAGAAATTGAGTCAAAACATATGATACCTGTTATAATTTTGTACACATCTTTTTATATTTTTTTTTGTTATTAGCAACAGATAAAGGTTCATATTTTCTAATATTGTATGAAGGCACATTAACACTAATTTCATTAAGTATGTAGCCTGACTTATATTTATAACTAATTGCCTTGCACATAAACTTGGCATCATTTCCCTCTCTTCAATCCTTCAACATTTCTAGAGAAAAGAGATTTAGCCAGTAGTCATAATTATTATCAAAGTAATCAAGTTCCGCTCAGTGACAAACCAATCTGACAAACTTTTGAACAGATTCTATTTTATTACTTAGTGATCCCAATGTTATTCCAAATTACTGAGGCAAATTCTAATTTCAGTCGAATTAGCACCTTGCACAGAAATATATATATATATATATAGCTGGGCTATTAAATAAGACCCATTGTCTGAAAATAAAACCTATTAATTTTCTTGCAGCGCTAACTTGATTAACAATATGAGCGTCGAATCTCAGTGTTGAATCATACAATAAGTCCATATCGTTCATAGTCTTATTTACCTGAAGGCATAACTCACCACACATATATCTGCTGACGTAATAGTTCGTCTTCCTTGTATACGTTATAACTTTTGTTTTTGATTTATTAATACTTAGTTGATTTCTCAGTCAGTAATTGCTTCAAAATCTGCTTGTAAAACAACATAACATTATCTGTATATCTATTTACAGCCGTATATAGTTTTATATCATCAGCGTACAAAACTATCTCCGAGGATATTATACTAGTCACTCTGTCATTAATAAAAATTGAAAATAGTAAAGGACCCAAGGGAGATCCTTGTGGAATTCCATTAGCTATTGACCCTTTATTTGATAAGCAATCTCCAACTTTTACCTGAAAAGATCTGTGCTCTAAATAGCTTCCAAACCATTTTATATATTTTGGCACCATATTTGATTACTTACTCATATAGTATGACTAACAGAATCAAAAGCTTTCGATATGTCCACTTGCTCCCTTTTATTAATATAATAGTTTATATAATCACTGACTTGACATAAATTCCTTTCAACACTTCTTCCTCTGAAAAAAGCATGCTGATTTTCACGTATATTATTTTTGAGTCTGAAAAAAAATAATCATACATAATTGTTTCCAAAATCTTGGCAAATGAGCATATGAGGGGAAACTGGTCTATAATTTAATGGATCGTTCTGTGAACCTCTCTTGTACACAGTAGTTTTCCATATATCAGGATAAAATGTTATGTAAACTTGTAATGTACAAAAGTTAAATAAATTTCAAATTTCATTTTTTTTAAAAAAATGCCGGTAACCAGAGATTTGTTAAATATTTTAACCAGATGTGGTACCAATATTTCAGCACAGTCTTTTATAACATAATTTGGCATAAAATCCGGCCCAATGGCTGATGATGATTTCAATGTGGCTATAGCTATTGTACGTGCTGCAGAGTTATTAGGGGAACATCTACACTAATATTATTAGAATCCTTACAATCTATATTAACAGTGCTCGTTTCATCTTTATTAAAGATGGACATATATTTTGACTTAAAAGAATTCACTATGTCAGTCATATTACTAACAAGTAATCCCTTGTACTCCATTTGTCTAGGAATTTCGCGACGATTCGTTTTGTTGTACTGATTCCAGAAGAACTTACTATTATTTTTAACGCTAAATTCTAGATTTTTTATATAGTCTCCATCTCTCGGGAACACGTCAGAACGTCGAAACTGAAAAACGGTCAGAACGTATACAAACAGGGACAAATCGTATACAGAATAGTCGAAAACCACAAACAGTCAGATCGTCAAAGTGACAGAACGTCGAAACTCCAACACGGTCAGAACATCTACAGAAAGTGGCCAAACATGTGCAGAAATGGTCAAAATGTCTAAAACCAGGTCTAAAGGCCCTGCAGTTGTCAGTGACCGTGTTGGAGTTTCGACGTTCTGTCACTTCGACGATCTGATCGTATGTAGTTTTCGACGTTTTGTCGCTTTCTGTATACGATTTGTCCCTTTCTGTATACGTTTTGACCGTTTTTCAGTTTCGACGTTTTGGGGTGGACCCATACTCTCTACGTGCTTCTGTACATTTTCTTAGTGATCTTCCTCAGTTTATCATATCGTCTGTACATTTCCACTTTACCTGTGAACTTAAAAGCAATAATTTTTGTTTTTGTTTTCTTATTTATCAACTTTTCTAAACCTCTAGACATGCATGAGTCCTTGTATAAAATTTTACCTTTGTTTTCCTTTGTCGGAATAGTATTATTAAAACATTCATAAATTTTGACATATAGTTCCGTAAAATGTTCCTTAACGCCTAATATATTGCCACCCTCAATTTTGATATTCTTCACATCCACGTATAAGGATTAAAATTGGCATTTTTAAAATCGTACATTACATGGCTATCATCATTTGTAAAATTGCTCCGTTCCAATTCTAAAAAACACTGAAAAATGAATGGGGGATGAAATTTGTCAACCTCTCTCTGTTAGTTGTGGAACATTAAAATAAATTTTATTGTCTAAAAAATAATTAGTCAGAAGCAGATCTAAAACATGATTAGGGTCATTTAAATCGTCAGATCTATTCAGCTGTATCAAATTTAGAACATCACAAAACTCAAGTAAGTATCGATTCCGCCTTCAATTTTTTGTAGTGGTGGTTAGTGCCACTCCCATTATAGTCACCTATTAAAATAACCTTGCTAAGAAATTGGTTGTCAAGAACAGAATCCCTTAACCACTCATGATACAGTTGAAAATCTTTCACTGGTAAATTCGGCGGGAAGTAATGAATACCAATTAAAAAAGACTTTATACCTGCAAGTTTTCCTTTCATTAAAATAACGTCTAGATGTTCGAACGGTACTGGTATAATTTCATAAATGAATTTCTTTTTTTAAAAAATAAAATACATCCTCTACTTTTTTTTACAGTTAGTTAGGTCATGAGAACGATCCTTACGGATTAAATTATATCTATTTGACAAATGTGTAAAATGATTGTTATCAGGTTTTAGCCAACTCGCCGTCACACAAACAAAATCGAAATATTCACAATTCATATTATCCACGAACTGTAGTTCTTTCCAGTTTATTCCATTGATATTCTGATGAAACAAGGTGAAGCACTTTTACCTTTCAATATTACTTTCCACCATCATTGTGTAATTCTGATTCCTTTGTATTTGAAGAGCCTTTATCGAACTCTACCGCCACCTTTGTACTTAAAGAACCTTTGTTATTCTCTGCCACAACCTTTGTACTAAAATTGCCGTCCAAATTATTCGTATTATCTTGGGGACTTGAATCCGCTATTTGTTCATCACTTAATTTACCATAGAAGTTTGTAAACAGAACACCATTCGGCCAAACATTTTGATTACAAACATTACGAAATTGACCTTCAGGGACACTTACATAATATGAGGAATAACTAGGGTGTTTCGTTTTTAATTTAATACATCGCACAACCTCAGTTTTTGCGTTGTCTTTTATAAGATCAGCAAGTTCCTTACAGGAAACAGATGGATCAAGCCTCGTCACAAAAAGCGCTTTCACTTTATCAGGTTTTTTGTTTACTTCAAGTCTCCTACAACTGTTGTTGCCTTGTACTAAGTTTGACCTAGAAATCAGAGGCACAATCGATGAGTCACGTACTTCAGTCTGTCGGCTTACTCCCTTCCCTCCTTGTTATTGATAATTTGCCGCTGATAAAGCGTTTTATTTGTGTCAATGTCAGAACGCCCACTGATCAGATCGCGCACTTCTGAAAATGGTCAGATCGCCCACCAAAACGGCAAAACACGCAAATTCAGAAATGGTCAGAGCGCCCACCGGTCAGAACGCCCGCTCGTAAAAATGGCACCAACGTTCATCAAAATGGTCAGAACGCCCCCCGAAATGGTCAGAAAGCCCAACCACTCTCAATGTGTATCGGTCAGAACGCCTACTGATCCAAATATCCAAACATAAAACAATTAAGAGCGTCCAACGCTGAAAACATAATATCGCCTACTCTTAAAAAACGGTCAGAACGCACACTCTTAAAACGGTCAGAACGCACACTCTTAAAACGGTCAGAACGCACACTCTTAAAAATGGTCAGAACGCCCACCAAAACGGTGAGAACGCCCACTCTTAAAAACGGTCAGAACGCTCACTTTAAAAATGGTCAGAACGCCCACCAAAATCATCAGGATCCCCACAGGTTAGAAAATACAAACCATACCAAGGTACACAGTTAATACTTTTTTTTTTTTTTTGCAGTTTAATACTTATATTAAATCGATATTGAACAAACATAATGGAAAAACAAACTCGAGAAAACGTTCACAAAGTCTACCAGTCAGAACGACTACTCTTAAACAAGTGAGTCGGAGTCCAGTCGGGGGCTGTGCACATAAACTACCACCAGGCTATGTATTTATATGATAATGTTGGGTGCGCGTGTGTTTCTTTTCCTAAGTATAATTATCAGCTATGTATTGTTATGTTGTTATATTATGTGCACTCATCATAATAGCTTGGTATGTATATTTATGTTTGAGTGGAAGGAAAGTACACCGACCTTAACCCCGCCATAGTAAATAAGGCGAAATAAATGAAAATGTCATTACAACAGACACTAATGAACGATTCTAAAAATGTGGCTATCTGAACAATCATGGACAAAGCCGTGAAATTTCATTCTAAAAACGGTAAAATTATTTTGTACGTTTCAAAAAGACCCTATTACTAAATTTGTATTTCTCAATAAGTGTAATGTATCGCCTTAGAAAAACGCATCAGAAGCGAAATCTATATCACAGTAGAAAAGGGAAATTGAAAACACGTCACATTAAATCAATATGAACGAAATAAAATATTCGTTGAAATATAATTTAAAATTCAAGCTGTTTTCAACGTGCAAATGAAAACAAAATAAATGTAGTTAATTTCATTCTATTAGCTTTTAAGTGAAATTATTATTTAATTAACTAAGAAAGGGATAAATGAAGCGTAATTTAAGGTACCATTATCATATTCAGCCATTTACTATCAACTACTGGATAAAGGCATCCCCCTTTTCTTTCCACATATCTCGTACAGCTGCAATCCTCATCCATGTAGCTCCTGAAAAATGTTTAGTTTCATCTACCCATCTTGCATTTGGACGTCGTCTCGGCCGTCCCCCCCCCCCCCCCTCAGAATCCAATTTAGTGCATTCGTCGTCCATCCTCTATCTGTTCGTCTAGCTATGTACTGCACTTTTACTTTTTCGCAGTCTTGACTATATATTCTACTTTTGTTTGTGCGCGAATCAATTCATTTGTCTTTCTGTCTCACATAGTTATGCCTACCATGCATCTCATCATAACTTTTCGTGTGAGTCTTTATCTGTGAGTCGTTTGAGCATTCAATGTTCAAGTTTCACAGCCGTACATCATGACAGGTAAGGGACATTGATTATAAACTTTACTCTTGAGAGTGGGAGAGAATTGGTAGCTAATCAGTCACAATCAATCAACGTAGAGTTAAATTATGTAACGTATACACAAAAGAAGAAGTGAGCAGATTATCAAATAAACGGACGTTAGTCAATTAATTACGATTTTGAGAAAATCTAGAAAAATGTCGTAGCTATAATATTGAGGATAGAATTTGAGAAAGATATACAGGGCAAGGTGAGTGGAGAATGAAGGAGACTGCATAATAAAGAACTCCACGGAATGTACGACTCCCCTCGATGTTGTAAGAATAATAAAATCGCTACAACTAAGGTGGCCATGTAGCTCGGATGGGGGAAAGCGAGGATATTCCATCGTGGTTGGGAAGCCGTAGGGAAAGAGACCGTTAGGAAGAATGAGATGTCGTTGGCAGGACTTTATTAGAAGGGATCTCTAAGAAGTAGGTGTTCGTGATGAGAACTTGTTTGATGTTGCCAGGATAGAATTCAATGGCAAACGTTTGTTATTGTGGCGATGAGCTTGCGTCTTGCGAGTTCCTTAAGAGGGCTCCTCGCTTCAACCCTCCATTTTTAACACTTTTCAAAATATTTCAAAAACTAAGAGTACTATC
>JAGDQP010018205.1:0-14166 GCA_022664845.1 Lepisma saccharinum
AAGTTTTCTTAATTTGCTATCAATGATGTAGTTTCATACCAAATTTCACTGTTCTATCTTTCGTCGTTTAGGCTGTGTATTCTTTGAAATTTTAGGTTTGGCGGCCATTTTGAATCCAAGATGGCGACCTTTTCAAAATGTCGGAATTTTTCCTTTATCTACTTATCATCCTCTACCTTCATACCAAATTTCATGTTTCTAGCTTACTCCAAACACCCTAAACAATATGATGAGTGAGTGAATCAGTCAGTCAGTCAGTGAGTGAGTGAGTGAATGAGTGAGTCAGTTAGCATAAAATGTGCAATTTCAGGGGTCCACAACTAGAACATAGTTTGAGATACGAATATGAAATTTTGTACATCTGCACATATTTACCATATCTCCTTATCGCCAAAAGCTCATATTCCTATCTTTAACATCTTTTTTTTTACGGGGCCCCCAAATCGTCGATTTTGCCATAAACTCTTGTTCCTGTATAACATGCTTCTGGCAGTGCTGACGTTTTCTGACGTGAAGAACTTGGCTCATGCACTGCCGTGCATGTTGAAACGCAAAGAAAAGCGTTTGCTGAATTATTGATAGTTATTATAAGAAAAGGAGTAAAACATTATGCAATTATACAAAGAGGTGAAAGTTGCAGAATAGAAGCAAAACTTCAATGATCATCCCCTAATGATCTAAAAGTGGAGAAAGGATCAGCAAACCTCAAATCACTGAAGGATGTATAATAAAATAAAAATGCTTCCGTTTTATTTGAAATTATAATCTGAACCGTTCACCAACTGTCACAAAGATGACTATACTTCATCAAGTTTCTAGCCCTAGCCATGGCAAACTACAATCACTTTGTCTTATCCAGAGACTGTCAAGTGACAAGCCGCCTCAGCACAAAATCCATCGTCATTAACTTTGGGCGCCTAATAGATTGTAACTGCTCGGTGAGGTATAGAGGTGTTTATCAAGAATACATTTTCATAGCAAAGTCTCGTTGTTTGAAGTACAAATAGAAGCAGGCCCGTAAGCATCACATGAGGTATAAATTATAGACTTGTTTGTAAAAGAAACTCTTGGGGTTTCTTGTAGCGCACATTTTTTTCTGTGGGCGCAGTTCTAGTTTGGCCTAGTTCTTACCCTTAGAAATGAGGACTGGCTACGTTCGTCCTATTTTCCTGGAGGAACCATTTCTCGTTTCCTGTAAAGAGGCGCTGGATGAATGAGAGTTTGATATTCGTGTCTAAAAGAAACACAGGACGTGGTTCGCCGTTGAAAATTGTATGCGCAGTTTCCGAAGTAGTTCAGGAGTATCTTCGTACAACATCTCAGATAAACTGGTAAGTGTCTGTCCGGTGAGTGGTGACTTATATTACGAATGCAAGTTTTGATACTTCTTGATTAATGATCTGTCTTCACGGAAGTGTCAGTCAAGAGGAAGACTTGAAATGAGAATTTCATCCCCACCCTATCCTGTATGTTATATCCACTGGAGTTTTGTCGAAACATATCGTTTCGTTAATGTTTTGTTTTTGATTTGGCGGCTGAGATTGTTCGCTAAAACTAGTATTACAGATTCGACTTGAAGTAATTTATTTCTGCCCAATGTATTAGGTTTTTATTTTTGAATTTAATTTGTAAGGCATTTAGGCTATGGCAGAACCATGAGAAAACCTACTGCAAACAGTGTTTGTTCACCACTAAACCCACATGTGACGGGCAGGGATTGAACGAACAATGCCAAGCACCAGATATGAGAGCTCTACAATTGAGCTAACCCGGCCACTGTTATATGTTTGGTATTTGTGGTACAGGTAAGATGTTGGTTGAAAGCCTCACAACCACGTCAAGGTCTCTTACCTTCTGTGAGGGCCTCTAGTGTTTTTATAGTTGGTAGAGGGACGCAAGATCGTTTGTACCGTACGATCTTACGCCGGAGAACCAACTGACACAGCATTTGGTCGACTGTGTGTACGCGGCTGGTGTTCACGAATGTATGTATTTTTTTTCTCGTTCCTGTGGAAGCTGACAGATACTTTACTAAACCTGACTTGGCAAACCCCTTGCTATTTCTGAGACCACTATAGCGAGACGCTTGCCGGGTACTCTTTTGTTAACTTCCGGGATACCGAGAAGTTGTGTTACGGCGCGATTGCCTACAAATGGCTCGCCAGAACTGATCTGGCAAATACCTTACTATTTCTGAAGCCATGATAGTGAGATCCTTGCCGGGTACTCTTCAGCAAACCATTTGTTTATTTACTTGAGTCGAACGCACGAGAATTGTGTGTGTATGAGAATGTAAATATTTTTTAAAAGTGTAGTCATAGATTCAGTGATAATAAAAGAGTATTGTTAATAAAATATGGCGTTTGTTGTACTTCGTTGCACGGTTAGTACATTGACATTCGACGATTGTTAGCTCTGCTAATTTTACAGTACAACAATGCAGTTTATTTGAACTGGAAACCGTTAAAATTTATAGCGTCAGTATGTTAAATGCTGAAAATCAAAGATGTCATTTATAGTAGCTAAGTCTGTATCATCTTTATTTAGACAGTGTTCGAAAGAATATACGTGGTCCAAACTAGAAGTGGCAAACTTCTTTCTATGCGAGGGGAAATATATGATGGTCGCGTCACGAGCTGTCATAAGATATAATGAATATGACTAGTATATCAGTCTGCGGTCGATACCAGAAGCTAAAGTCATAACACACGTAATTTAATATATTTTTCATATTTCGGCGGACAGCACAAAATAACATGCGGTTCGCGGACCAGCTGTTGCCTGCACTAAAGCATTTGAGGGTTATTCTTTGTATACACATACACCTACCATCCAGTGTGGTTATCTCTGTATTTGGACAAATTTCTGACGGTTATTGAAAGTGAACTCTGTGATATCAAATTAGTCCATCCATACAAGCAAGTTGTCAGAGGTCGTGACCCACAATTTTTCCTCAAACCTATCCAGAGTTTACATGTTCATGGTGATTATTATATTTTCTTAATTGGAGGTTTAAATTAATCACTGCCGTATCATCTGCTCTGTTAAATCCAAACTGCGGTAGAAAATATAATTTTCTTTTAATTTAATGTCCCACAGGCTACCTCTCCAGGTGGCGGTCAGGGAAATGACGACCAGCTATGGTGGGTATCGGAAATCGTGTGGACCAAAAGCAGTACTGCTGTCGTACAGTTAGTAGAGGAATCTTCAAAGGCTAGGGAAGATAACACCTAACAAATATATCATGATGAAGGGAAGCAGCTTCACCATTACCACCCAGAACCAGAAGATGAATAACATCTGCAAGTCACTGAAATAGACAGAGGACGATATCTTGAATGTCTGCCTTTACTTCGAGGTCATAGAGCTGACAACTCTTCACCGTTAAATCATGACAAGAAATAGTAACAGATGGTTCATTGATTCTCCTGGGGTAAAATATTTCGGAGTTAAACTAGTCCCTAATTTGGATCTCCGGGCGGCTACTGCTTCAAGGGGCTCCAACAACAGGATTAAGAAAGACCTTATAATAGGAACGTGGAACGTACGAACGTTATACAAAACGGGCGCTCTTCAGGTGGCGAGACCGAGAAGTACGAGCTGGACATATTAACGATACAAGAAGTTCGGCGGGAGGGTCAAGATAGCATCGGACTGTTGGGTGATGGACTATCAAGCTTAAAGTAAGCTTTCAATAACTGAAGAAGGAATTTAACTACTGCTTTTGTTTGGATGGAACTAATGAAATTGAATGAAACAATGTTGTCCGACTATTGGCATTCTTGTCGATAGGCTGCAGGTCTTCAGTATTACCTGGATAATGGTTGCCAATATTTTATTAGTGAATAATGTTTAAAGTATATGCTTCGGTATTGGTTGGTAACGGATATTGGTACTACAGTCTGCTGAATTTAAGATTATGAAGGTATGTTGTTTTGTGTATTTAATTAATAGAATTACTTAAATATTGCACGCTTAGACGTGGATAATAGTTTTACTAGACAGGAAATTGATGTTTGAATATTATTGCATGTGTAATAGTTCTAGTGTTTGGTCATTATTGGAATATGAATCTATGCTATCGAAGCTGATGAAGGAATCTGACTGCTATGTTATTTAGAGTTATACTGCTTTCGCGACACAAGGAAGTATGATTCTGAATGAGTACTAGTGGCTATTATTTGAGTGTGACTTTGATGAGTAATCAACTAACTAGTATTTATTTTGAGAAATGGTGTTGGTTATCTTATTTGAAAATAAAACCGATTCAAGGGAATTTACGAAGTGTAGATTGAGTTACATTGATGTTGAGAACCATTAAGTTTGGTTGAAATAACGACATCTTTACTTTTCATGCTCTTTTAAATAATAGTTGGACTTCTTGACATATTATATAAATATTAAAACTCTTAAATACTAAAGTGCAGTACCAACAGAACAAGTACACAACGGGGAACACAGTCTCACGATTTCGGAACAGGATTCCTCATTAAGAACAGTATTTTTCAGGCGGTTCAGAATATACACTGCAAAAAATAGCTGTGTTAATTCTACACAATGCGATGTCCCAGCGTGACTACCACTTTTGTGTGCTACCGAAGTATAATACGAAAATTGTGTTAGGTGATTTCAACACGAAGGTAGGGAGGGAAGAAAAATATAGACCAAGTATAGGCAAATACAGCATTCATGAAAAGACCAACAACAATGGAGAAAGACTGATAATTTTGCGATGTCGAAAAATCTACTAGAAAAGAGCACGTAGTTTGAACACAAGGATATACACAGATACACATGGGTATCTCCGGTTGGCAAAACTCTCAACCAGATCGATCACGTATTAGTAACCAGACAATAACACATCAACATAACGGACATTAGGTCTTACAGAGGAGCGGGAGGTGACACCGACAATCAGTTAGTGATCAAAAAGTGAGGGAGAAGTTAAACGATCAGATAATCACCGCGTAACAGCAGATTACCAACTGGAAATCAGAAACAGGTTCGAAATCTTAGCCGACTCTAGTAGTAATGAAGATGACGTTAATAATGAAATTGATGTAAGTAAGATGTGGGGGCAATTCGTGATACAGTGAAGGGCACAGCAAAGGAACGTATAGGTGAGAAGGAACAGCGGGAAAACAAGCCTTAGTTTGATGAGGAATGGCTTAATGTTCATGAGAGACGGAAATAAACAAGGCAACGATGGCTAAGTAATAAAAGTGAAGCAAATACCAACCATTACAGTAACGCGAAACGCAACCTCACACGCAGGTTCAGAAATATAAAGCGAGAGTATCTGACGCAGAAGATTCAAGAGGTAGAGGAAAATGGCAAGACAAATAACATACGAGATCTGTATAAACGGTAAACTCGTTAAGGATAGGTTACCATCCTAGATTAGGGATTATTAGAAATAAACACAGAGATCTTCAAGCGGATCCGACTAAAATTATCGATGTGTGGAAAAAATTATTTCAACAAACTTCTTAATGTACACAACGGAGAAAACCAAAGTAATTTAAAATCTATACAACAGAAACATGGATACCCAAATCTAGCGAGATCGCGGTCGAAATGTCGGTAAAGAAATTTAAAAAATTCAAAACACCAGGAGTAGTCAATATTTCAGCGGAATTAATTAAAGCAGTAGAAACGATATTAATTAACGAAGTACACAAATTGAAAAATATTGTATGGAAAAAGGAGGAGCTACCAAAGGAATAAAAATCTTCAATAATAGTTCCGGTGTATTTATTTATCGAGCACAGCAGGTAAATAACCTAATTATGGTGTTCAACATACACATATGACATTTTCTACATACACACTTAGATATAATATACATATATATTTAGAGCTGCATGGTAAAATATTCTGCATAAAGTATTCATTATTTTATATAAGAATGGATTTCGCTCATATTTATATTAAATATATCAATCTCAGGACATTCTTTAAGAATACAATTATATAATGAGCACATTCTCCTGTGTCTAGAGCTTTAGTCCTTTGGGATGAGAGGTGGAAGACAGCATTACGCGGTCGAGTTACTCTATGCGGTACACACAGCCCTAATTCAGATAATAGGCTTCCTGAGTGAATTTTACTGTTCAATCGTTTGCGTAGGAAGGTTAAGTGAAAATGAACTCTTCTGTTTCCAAGAGATTGTAACCTGTACTTATTTACCAGGTCTAAGTACTTTTCAAATTTAGGATATATTCCAGTTTCTTTGTATGTCAAAATCGTACAAATTTAGACTGTATAATTTCAATTTGTCGAGAGTTATTCGGTGCATTAGGATCCCATATTATTGCAGCGTATTCTAACTTTGACCTACGCTGTATATAAAGTTTTTAAGACATCAATATTCGAGAAATCGCTTGTTAACCTCATTACAAACCCGAGGTTCCTGTAAGCTTCGCTAACAAGACGATTTCTGTGCATGTCAAATAACAGGTTAGATTTAATGGTTACACCAAGATGAGTAATAGAATTCAACTCGAACTAGTGGAGAGTCATTAACATTGTATTCCAATTTCAAATGGTTTGTTTTTCTCGTATATGACATTACACTACATTTAATAATGTTTAATAATAGCATGTTTGTTTTGCACCAGTTGGAGACTGCATTAATATCATTTTGTGAAGAGACCGCGTCCAATTCGAAGGAAATACTACAATACATTTTTAAATCATCTGCAAACAGAAGTTTGTTGGAGGATGTTATGACAGCAGGCAAGTCATTTGCAAATAACAAAGAACAAAAGAGGTTCAAGGTTCGATCGTTGTGGCACCCCAGAATTAACAACATATTCCTGGGTTATAATATTTTTGAAACAAACACGGTGTTTAGGATGACACAAATAGGATGTTATCAACTGGCAAAGTTTCTCTGAGAAGTTGAATGTTACAAGCATGCTAAGTAGGATGTAATGATTAATGGCATCAAACGCTTTCGAAAAGTCTGTATAAATTACGTCTATTTGACCTTTATTATCAATTTGTTTAGCTAAGAAATGTGTGAATTCAACAATGTTAGTTACAGGTGATTTATTTTGCAAGAATACATGTTGGAAGGGGCAAATAATTGAGCGAACATGTGAATATATACATTCATATATAACAACTTCGAGTACTTTGGCTGGCGCAGATATTTTGAAAATTAGACGATAATTTTAAAAATCATTACTCATGCCACCACTTTTAGGAATGGGACAGATATCGGACCAACTGATGACAACGGGCGCGGGTGGGGGGTTGCATGCGATAACAACTGCAAACAATGGTGGGGGGTTACAGATTGCAAGATGAACGATTGTTGTTCAAAGAACGGAGTTTCGTCTAAATACAGTACAGTATTATAGATGTTTTTTCAAAACAACAACGTATATAGACGTTTTCTGATCAAACTTCGATATATACAGGTACGGTGCCAAGCCAAGCAAGTACGAAAATTGGAAATATCGAGGTCTTCTTGACCAGTCCTTCGATATATGGAGGTAAAAATACACATAGATGTGATAGCAGGTTCAAGGAAAATGGGAGAACTTCGATTTATCAAGGAATTCAATATATCGAGGTTCGAAATATCGAGGGAATAACAAACATGATAACAAGGCGAAACACAGGGAATGAAGGAAATAGATACATAACAATTAAATATGAGAACATAGAGAAAGTAATCAAATTTAAATACTTTGGAGCATATACAATAAGCTAAAACGAGGTAACGGAAGAAATAGAAAGTCGCTTAACATCGGGCAACGCATGTTTCTATTCAGTGCAGAAACTCCTGACCTCACGATTAATATTAAAGAAGTTGAAATTGAAAATTCATAGAACCGTTGTTCTGACTGTAAGACTTTACTGTTGCGAAAGTTGGAGTATGACCTTAGCAGATGAACATAAATAACGAGTGTTTGAAAATAAGGTCTTGAGAAAGATATAAGGGCCGAAATGGGATGAGATGACTGAGGAATGAAGGATACCGCATAGTAAAGAACTTCACGAACTGTACGACTCACTCGATGTTGTAAGAATAATGAAATCGTGACGAGTAAGTTGTGCAGAACATGTAGCTCGTATGAGGGGAAACGAAGATTATATTCCATCGTGGTTGGTAAGCCGGAGGGGAAGACCGAGACAACGTTGGGATTATAATAAAAGGGATCTTCGAGAAGTAGGTGTTTGTGATGAAAACTGGCTTGATCTTTCACAGGATAGAATCATATGACGAACGGTTGTTACTGCGGCGATGAACTTGCTAGTTCCGTAAGCTATAGAGTAAGTAAGTAAGTAAGTAAATATTTATGTAAAAGTGGTGTTTTAAATATCGTCACCTTGGAACCAGGAGGTACTATGTCCACTTTTTTTGGCAAAATGGAGTTAACACTGCAGTCAAAGACCTTGTACTGAAGGGCATCTACCCCAAAAATAATATATCTCGAAACGACCTCCAAGTGGATAGAAATGTTAGAAATGAAATTAATTTATACAGACTTTAAATGAACTTGGAACTTTAAAGCTGTTTCTCTTAAAAGTAATAAAAGTGGTCATAGCAATGAATATTTAAAATATATTTTAAGTATTCATTGGTCATAGAACCTTCTGTTTCCAAGGTGACGATATGCTCATTGAATTTACAGTTTTTTGAGTATGTAATTGGAAATATTGTTAGGAGGGAAGAAAGGAGTCAAAGGGATGATAACGTTAGGATAAACCATGCTCAGATTGCAGGTGAGGTTATTTCTTAACGAGTACTCCAGTAAGCGTATGCTGCATAGGAAAAAGAGATATTTCAAATCCAACAGTGTATTTCTTCAGTAAGAGGAAAATACATCATGAGAATGGAAATTCCTCACAGACTTGGCGAAATTTGTTGACCGTGCGGAAACATCAGAAAAAAATGTTGTATTTGGATATTTTTCTTAGAATGCGTCAGTTTCTAGGAAATTTGATCCTTTCTGATGAACAACATCTGAATACAGTACACACATTTCAACCAATAGTTATCAAGTTTGATTTCGTTAACTACCAGCGATGGTCTTATTTATTTTTAGAAGCCATGGAGATGTTGTTTAAGACAGCCTGAGAGGCGCACAAAATCTTCGTGATGGAGAAGCATGTTGAAACGGTATCAACATACATTCATTGCCGTTCGTGCTGACGTGTCGTTAAAACAAACCATTAATAGATTTCAAAAAAGCTCTTCTGGCATCATAGGATGAACCAAACATAAGAATTATGTAGTAGAATGGAAGTTGACACATCATGAGCGAATCCTGATATTCAATTTCTTTCGAGAAGTTAGGGATCGCAGTTCTCTTGTCGAAGATTTGAACATCACAATGAGTCACGGGCTTTTCGTATCTTTGGCTCAGGCCAGACACTAGTTCTAGTCATACATCGACACGTACCTTCAGCATCGCTGTATTCACTACGTGACTTCTCACCTAACTCCTTGCGAATTTGAATTTGAAGTACAAGAAAATGTTTGGTACCGCAAGCGAACTTAAGTAGTACCACAAACGAAAACTATCCTGATGAATTTTTGTGGGGATAAATCATATAAACTCTATAAACATAGCATGCAAACAGTATCAAATACACTAATACTTGTAGAGTAAATAAGGTTATGTGTTGCTCTTTTTCCAAGTGTAGGAGTGTAAAGGGAGTGTGACATAATTTTTAATTTTAGATATAATCTTAACAAGTTCGTAGGTCGGTTACTCTCTAAAATATTAATTTTGATGAGGATATAAAATCATTATCGAGAAACTTATTTTATATTACAACAGGATGAACAGAGAGGGCTTAGCTAACCTTGAAGAACCTGCCACTTTCGACATAACACTGATGGTAATGATGAGTAACTTTGTAAAGTAATTCAAATCGAACCAGGATTACCAGAAATATGTTACGTTTCGTGATTTAGCAGCCGCCAAACCTACTGGAATGGTGGATGTCGACCCAAGTCAAAAATATTTACTTAGACTCCAACTAACCATTTCTGGAAAGAAATTCTCGCTACTAAAAAAAATCTCACATAACTATAGTCCTACATTACGAAAAATTCAACTTATTAGAACTCTTAAATAATTGCAAGCAAATTATCACTTTCCTAGAATGAATAAAATATAGATACTTTAGGTACCGCACTTGAGAAACCACCTGAAGCTAAAGATGGCGCGGAACTACTAACTTCCAGAAACACGCGCTAACAAACGAACCAATCAGAGAACGCTTTACAATTTGACGTAATAATTTTGAATAAATGACCTTTTTTCCACACGAACATCAAGTCCGCCATTTTATATCCCACATTGGGTATCTATACAATACAAATTTGAGGAAACAGCTATGAGAATATTGAAACAAGTCTGTTGTATGATTAACTAGATGCTAGAAAGACAAAGAAGTGTAAAAAAATTGGACGTATTTAATAACGGGATTTACGACAAGAGGCTTTGGAGTGGGTTGGATAGATCCAGTTCTAGTTTTGAGGTTAGTAAAGTTAAGAAGTTTCCAGTAAACGACTTGGTTGAGAAATGTTGATTTTTATATCAGGTGAGGTGAGGTGAATGAAAGAGCCTAAGTAAGTCAAGAAGTTTCCGTAGTAAGCTGAGACTGGGATATTGACTGCGTCGTGAGAAGATTAGGAGTAATCGCAAATGTTGATATTTAAAGATTTAGTAGTGGTGGAAAACGTGGCGTAATGAAATTTTTGCATATGAGACGAGAGAGAGATTTTCTGCTTTTCACAGAACGCTTGAAATGTTGGGGATGAGACCTATTCTATTGTAGGTAGGGTAAATGGTATCATAATATTCAACAATTTCAATCCACTACTTGAAGAGAGCCTCTCCCATTTCATCTGTATATGTTGCATTTGATGGTCTTCTTCTTGGTTTTTACTATGTTCTGGGAATTCAATGTAGAATATTTGTCGTTCCTCTTCTGACTTTTCCTTTTGCTATGGGACCGACCCATTTCCACTTCATTTTCCTCACAGTCTTTATCACTTCTGTCTTTCCTTTATATTGAATCCATTCATTTGTCTTTCTGTCTCTTCTAATTATTTCTACCACGCATCTTCTTCATTACTTTTTATGTAATTCGTAATCTTTGTGACGTTTACACAGTCAAAGTTCACGTTTCACTGACATATATTATAGGTAAGATACTCTATGCTTTGAGGCATGTTGGAAATATATACCGGCCCTATTCAAAGACCTATTAAGCAAACTTTTGCTGAAATGTTAATATGGATTTCGGTAATTTAAAATTCTCGACAAGCAAAGAATTTGATTCACAAGATGAGTACTTTAGTGATTCCAAAAATCTGGTATTTAAACTACGTTACTAATAAATATTATGATGAAATGGCTAAAAAGATGTTATAAAATGTTGAAATTTCAAAATCAATTTTGTAAAGTGTTAACATTTCAGTGTGTATACATTGTATAAATCATAAATCACAGCCATATTCAATCCACTAGTGGATGAGGCCTCTCCCCGAAGGGAGGAGTTGGTCTACTGCTCCCACGCTGACCAGACGGGTTGGGAGAGGAGGCCTCTCACTGTGATCGCCACTGTATTTTATTCACAGCAGCTCCCCAATTGTCCTCACGATGCTGGGTCAACACCGAAATTTTTGAGCCCTTACCGGGATTCGAACCCGGGACCGCTCGCACTGAAGTCGAGCGCGCTACCGACTAGGCTACGCAAGAGCTCGTATATATTGTATACATGCCTATAAATCACAGCGTTCAATTTAATTTTATCAAATTTGTCTTTGTTTTTTTTATTTCTTCCATTTCTGTCCTGACTGAGACTTAATTTGAAACTCGTTGGTATATTGAAGACGAGTCCAAAATTTGATACCAATTAACACATACACTAACATTTCAGAAACTGTTTCATTAGTTTGAACACTTCTCAAATTTGCTCAAGGAACTCTATCTATTTAAGATAAACAATAATGAGATATTTTTCTATTCAAATCCAAAAATAAGCAATAAAGGGATCTGTATCGAATGATTCAAATAACACTATAAATTTCACGTTTGACGTTAAATAAGACAGGTCTGTCTGTCTGTCTATCTGTCTCTCCCTCTCTCTGTATGTGTGTGTGTGTGTGTGTGTGTGTGTGTGTGAGAGAGAGAGAGAGAGAGAGAGAGAGAGAGAGTTAATTGCTTCCCAATCAATTAGTTAGATAACAGCTTCTATTCTAAGTTGAAAATCAGGTTTTATCTTTCCCTTGATATAAAGTCAGAATGTCTTGGTAGACAATTTGTTCAAAGAAGTGTGCATAAAAACGTCCTGTTTAATATGTAAAATATTATTACGTATCTGCAGATCGTATAGCAACATAATTGTAGCCTATAGCATGCACAAGTTGATTGTTAGAGTGAGAATGAGAGAGAGGAAGAGCTTATGAAATACTGAACAGTAAGGGAGCAAGTGCAAGGCAGATACCTACCAACCAACACGTACGTAAAAAAGGATGAAGTAGCAGAAAATTGGCAGAAAAACGACACAAGACTACAGGGTGTGGAGTAACTTTTGCTCTCTTTTTATTATTAAAGCAGAATAGGGAGGGATGGAGGGGGGAAGACAATCTTGTAAGTAAAGACTATAGTCATGCACTCCTGGTCTACGACACCTGCTTCATAAGAAGTCACTCACATTGAAGTCTAACCTCTCATCAGCACCATTCCTTAATGACTCCACCTGAAGTGCAACGAGTTTTACATATTTTTACACAAGTTTGGCAACAGAAAAATGGAAGTAGAATCTTATGGAAGGTTTGAAGCAGGAGGGGGAGATAGATTGGAGTGTGTTATGCTTTTTTTTTTTATCAAGTAGGAAGAGAAGAAAGAAATTATGGTATGTTGTTTCGCTTCCTGATTCGCTAGCAAAAATTATTATTATACCACGTGCGATCTGGAGTTTTGGACAGACGCATTGTTGGGGAAGGAGAAGCTGGATGGCTAGTGGTAATGCCTGATCTTCTCTTTGTAGTAACTAAAGCAAACCTGCACCCAAAACGACACCTGGTCTGTTAATGAACGTTAAATTGTACGTACATAAGTACAGGTGTGACGTCAGAAACATGATTCTCATCTTAAGTGATCTATCATGAAAAAGACAACGGACTTTTACTATCGAAACGTATAACTGTCTTCTCATACTTTTATGAATATCTTCTTTTTTTTTCAAGATTTTTCTTCTTTTCTTTATTCTTATTAGCGTACTTTTGTTTTTGTTCTTCTTTTCTTTAATATCTTTACGTCTATTTCAATTTTCCAGGAAATTATGTTCCTTTTTATATATATATTTGTCCTTCTCCCGCTTTTTATACAGATTATATTCCCCACCCCCACCCCATCGAATTTCTTGAAAGATTCTAATCAACAATTTAATTAACTATTAATTTAGTGTTAAACTTTCAGTACTCTAAACATAATAACTTTGCTTCTTCTGTATTTTATAAAATTAACATTTTTGCACACATGGCATGGATCATTCACTTTTTTTTTTATCACATCAGATCACCTTTTGCAGGTCTAGTATTTAGTGTATATATTTTTTGGCACACTTTTCTCTTACATGCTAAAGTCTTATCAATTAGCCGATCTGGTGGTTTATATAGAAGCATTAAAAACACTTGAGTGGATTTCGAAAATGAAATATGAGTTGTTTCCGTGCTAAACTAATCCTTTGGCCTTCTCTTCTACGAAGAACAAAATAAAAATACGTCACTTGTATCACTATCATCAAATCATCAAGGTAATCATCAAAAAAATAACTATTTATGAAGGTAGTTCTAAATATAACTGTTAAGAAAGGTAATTCGCAAAAAAAAAGTATCTATTTAGGAAGATAATCCTGAAGCGTTTACAAAGATAATGCTAAAAATAACTATGTAGAAAGATAATCCTAAAAATAACTATTTAGACAGGTAATCCTAGAAATAAATATTTAGAAAGGTTCTAAAAAGTGCTATTTTGAAAGGTAATCCTAGAAATACCTATTTAGAAAGATAATCCTAAAAGATAACTGTATAGAAAAGTTATCCTATGAAATAACAATTTAGAAAGGTTACTAAAAATTATTATTTCATAGGATAACTTTTCTATACAGTTATCTTTTAGGATTATC
>JAGDQP010018205.1:15367-33542 GCA_022664845.1 Lepisma saccharinum
TATTATTATTATTATTATTATTATTATTATTATTATTATTATTATTAGGCGTCTATAAAATATTTCATTATAATAGTTAAAACCGTTCGGTTTATGGTCAGAAATTATTTTAATATAATTCTCATTAAATGTTTTACAGCCTCACTCACCGCTGTCTCAAATGCCTGAATGAATGTCTATTATTATTATTATTATTATTATTATTGTGCATGAGTTGCCTCTTTAAGTGTACGAGGTGGTAATAGGAACGGTTTCTTACTGGAATAGTTGGACAATAGGATATTGTGAGATATGAGATCTTAATTTCCAATATGTTACACTAATCGATACCATAGCCATGGAAACCAAGTGACATTTCTACGTCGTGACCTGAACATAGGCGTCGTTAGCTTTTAAATATTGGTGGTGGTGGGGGTCATTCTACATTTCACATGCTCAAGTTATTTTTTAACTGTACAATTTGGTTTGGTTTGGTGTAATACACTAGAAGAAATTTAATGATTAGTAACTTATAGTCTATAGTGCAAAAACTTTCATTCAAAAGCATTCAAGAACACAGGGGCAAACCCAGGAAGGAGGGGTGTCGGTGATATATATATTCCCCATCACCAACACCCGATAAAGAAATTTAAAAACTGAATTATAAGAGAAAATACTCTAAGAAAATGGTATTCTAAAAAAATGTCACTCACTCTCACCGAAATAAAATTCTAAGATCCATCCATCGCCTCCCACAACAATATTACAAATTCGGCTGGTTTATGAAATCATGTTATTCACATCAAAATTAAAAATAACATACATTCAATAGAATAAATTCAATTATCTTATCGAAAGATCAAACGGCAGTCAGCTCGAAGTTGTCAATATGCTCAGTAGCCAGTACCAAACTGTGTCCTTTCATTTTTCGAAACGAAAATCACAGCAACTTTTTTGTTGTCTACACTATGTAAAAGGTCTTGATAAGTGTAACAAACTGCCACATGATTCAGTCGCTTCTTTCTGCTTCACAGCGACGAAGAGCACTGAAACTTCTGTCTGCTTCACAGCTTGAATTTGGTAAAACCAACAGCAGTCGAAGAAGCGTACCCACATTTGAAACTAAAAATCTTTCTTCAACGCTCATTGGACGAAAAGCAATCACTGCGTCCTTAATACTTTCATTCTTTTTATCCTTCAGGAACGATCTCAACTCTGAATCTAAAGATGACCTGTCAATTTCTGGATATAGCTTCATATCTCCGTAGTACTCTTCCGTTAGCAACATATTTTCCATCAATAGAGCTTGCTTTGTTCCTGGTTGGTCGAATTTATTCTTTAATCCCAAAAGAGCTGAGTCAATCATTTCATAGTATTCTCTTCTGTAGTAATCGTCGGCAGATTTATATTCATGGACAAGTTGAGATCCTGTAAGTCTTTTCGGCGGTTGCTTCAGTCTCGGAAGGGTTACTGGAAGAAGATGAAGAAGCTCTTCAATTTCTTTCTGTCAATTCGCAAATAGTACAGAAAACTTTTCTTCAGAATACAAGTCACTAATGGCACTTGAGATTGATTCCCCACATTTGAGAAGTCCTGAGTCCTTTCTTGAAATGTTTTATTCAGCAACTCAAGAAAGGATAGCAATTCGAGAGCTATAATGCAGCCAAGATAAGTTACTCCATTTTCGAAATTCTGAAGCAATCCACTAGCTTTCCCGTATTTATCTTCAACCAACCCCTCCAGAATTTGCAGTATGATTTCATATTTGATTAAAGCTTCCTCAGTCTGGGATTTTCTATACAGAAACCGAGTTCGACACAAAGGACGTATCTTCCGAAATTTTGAAATTCAACAATTTATTAGGCCCTACCTGTAAAATGCCGGTAAGTTTACGACCTTAGACATGAGACAGAAAATTATTGGGGGGACACGTGCCCCCGTCCCCCTTCTAACAACGCCTGTGACCTGAACATAAATATGAACTAACTCAGAATGTGAATATCACTGCAGATGCCACAGAAATAACATGATAGTTACCTGGCGTCTTTTCTTTGAACTTAATGGAACAACCATGGGCACATCTTTCTGAAAACTACGAAATATTCCCTTAGGGTTAGACGCAACCAAATAACTGACAATTTGGTTTCTAGTGTATGCAGTTACGGTTCGATTCCTGGAGGAGAAGCCAGCAGAATAAAAGAAAAAGTATTGTTTCGTTGCACTCACATTTTTTTTTTTTAAACAAAACCGTTAAATAGGGAAGTTGCTCTAAGTCAGGCAAACAAGGTAATGGATGCATGAAAATTTCCATTAACTTTATTCATGAAAATCTGAAACCTTTTCAATTGCAAGAATATATAAAAAAGGGATTATCATAAATGTTTCTGTTTCATCTTCTTTACTGCTTTGTAGAACACACTGGATACTATTTTCACTGTACCAAAGATTCTGGTAAGATTTCCAATTTGGTGGTGGTGGTGAGGTAAATTCAAACTTAGGGGGTTTCCAGGGTTCAAATAAGTTCGTAGGGCTTCTATCAATTTTATCCATAAAAACTTTAAAGTTGAGATGTTCGAGAATTTGAGAGGTGATACCTCCTATAGATGAGGGGCGGATGTCTGGCATAGTTCTTATACCGAACATCTAAAAAAAAAAAAAAAAAAAAAAAAAACTAATTTTCGGCAGTATAATAATCGGAAAAAGCAATAAAGTGAATCTGAATATTACCTGTAGCCACAAGATGAGTTTGTAAGTACTGTACAGAGAAATTGTTTAAATTACAGTAAAATTAAATAAAATTTAAATTTAAGAAGAAAAAAATAGGTATTCTTTTGTTTGAATACTTTTAGAAACTGAAAGCTTTCTGGCATTTATCAGCAACAGTTGTGACAAACTCCATGCATGTCGTTTGTCTGTCAATTCCTAGAAAAGTATCTTTTTTTTGACGATGTATAGTTTCATGAGATGTTAATATTCATATACTGTGCGCTACATTTTATATGTAAATACAACGTGAAATACATATAAATGAATTAGTAAATTTACTAGTTTTAATAGTAGTAAGCAGTTACTGTGTATCCCACTTTATAGTAAAAAGCTATTATTATGTATTCTGTTTTATCACGACTCGTGCTGTGTGGGTCTTGTGGTGGACAAGCATCGTGTGCAAGGGTTTTCTTGGGGCTCTCCTGTGTCCTCCTAGTTTCTTCATTTCACCAATTCTTCCTCCCTCATCTAATCGGCATGAACCAAAGTTGCCTAAGGGGCTGAAATAATATTTAATTGAATACGATTCTTTGTCTATGGACCTCGCGATTCATATCGTACTCAGGCCTCTTAAAGTTCATTTTCCAGCCTGTTTCTTCAGTTTTATCAAAATGTCATGCTAGTGCTTATAAGAATGTCCTTGCGCAATTGATTTACTCGTAACTTGGACTCTCATAATTGAAAGAATTTAGGTGTAAGAGACAACGCAACATGGAAGTATTATTTTAAAGAAAATAAATTTTGTAGAAAAATGTATATTTGAGCACCTTTCTCCTGCGGTCCAGCTGTTACGGTCGCGGAATCAGGAACAGTATCTGTAAAGGCAAAGAGGTTCGAGCCTTGCTGTCGTCTATCCTGGTTATGGTTCTCGAAAAGTGTCCTCAGTTTCTCCGTGTAAATGCTGTGATGGTACCTATTCTGGTCGTTATCTTTCTCACACTTGACTTGGAAATATGCTCGCCACCGAACGTTATTCCCCAGTCATGTGGTGCTTATCTAGCCCATATAGAAAATACATTTCAAGAAAGAAAAGGAAATATTGGAGTGAAATAAAGGACGGAGCACTTTTTTTTTTTTTCATCAAGAGATCATTTACCTCACCACATAAATTTCCCAAGTTGTTCTCTATTCTGGAAAACAAAACTACTTGAAAGTATTTACAGAACTTGAAGACCGCTTTTACTACTACAAAAATCAAAGTTGGAAATCAGAAACACGAAGGCAAAGTTCAAACAAGAAAAAAAGCAGGCGTCCTATTGTTACTCGACTTGCCCTTTTAACGATCATTTAGCAGCTTGTTTTCTTATTTGCCTAAGCTAACATTTGATTATTATTTTCCTTTTCACTTTTAGTTTCGTGTTGAACATATTTTTATTGTTATAAAACAAGTTTTTGATAATAGCATAGTTTGGAAGGAGCTAAACAATTTATCATCCTTAAGATGTGTTTTTCTCTAGCTTTACTTTTTTTGTTAAATATATATAATAATATTTTCTGAACCTGTTCCCCGTAACTCTTGTATGCATCCACTTTTTAGTGGACTCTTATTACTAAGGATACAGAATACAGGCAGCATTTTTGATTAATTTGACGAAAATATTGTAGTTCAACAGGATTCCTAAGAAATTTTAATTATATTTTGACAATTTGTTGTAATTGTCGAACTATAGTGTTTTTTTAAGATTATAGATAGATAGTGTTGTTTACATTGAAATCAATAAAACACACTTATTTCCTTGTTTTGAGTTTTAAAACTTTTTTTTTTTTTTTTTGGTTGCTGACCTAACCTCGTCGTGTTTACCGTATTTCTATTAGGAATAAGTTTTGAACTTACAGTCCTGAACTCACCGTATGTTGCCGTAAAAAAAATATATGCGCAGAGAATTTTATTAATGGAATGTGCTTCAGGGTCATTCTAGATTTTTTTTCCCCTTGGGTAGACATCACAGTTTTGGGACGTTTTCCTGGTATACGCCATTTTCCAAAATGCGAAAAATGGAATTTTATAAGTTCACTTGAAATGCCCATCGTGGTGCCGAAATATATGTTTACGAGGCTGACAAATACAAATATAATATTATTTTGGTACTACAAATAGTTGTTTTATATATATGGGGTATATCCGCCATTTTTTTTTAATATGGCGGATACGAAAAATGGACTTTACAAGTCACTTAGAATGCTCATCGTTGTGTTGCAATATAAGTTTTGAGTCTGATTACAATGCTTGTTTTCTTCGTCTGAGTGCTTGTTTTTGTTACATTCGCCATTTGAAAATTGCGGATACGTGCAGTAAAGTGAAACATCTACAGTCCCGTTTATTTTATTACCTTTGCTTTTGAATCGAGCTTTCCAGTTCTTTAATTTTAAGATCGTTTTTCGTTTTCAATTTTGAAAGAAGTTTGTTTACACGATTGTTGATTACTTTTATTCTACAAGAATAATAGTACGTGAAGAATAATTTGGTAGCAGAGATTTATAAGATGATTTGAAGGAGGAAACACCTGGATTACATAACAACGACAGATGCAAACTGGGATATTTTCGAAAAGTATGTATTGATTACTTTATATTTTCGAATGTCGTTATATAATTGTGGTTACTAATGGTTTGGACCTATAATTCTGAAGTCAGATACCACCATGCAATGAATGTAATTAGAGAATGAAGTTTACATTGATTACATTATATACAGAGTTTAAAAGTAATTAATTATTCAGTCTTCCTTTGTTGTCTGAATTTCGTATAATTAGCATACTTGGAATTACTTTAATACGGAAAATGGAATAATAAAAATTTACTGAGAATGCCTACCATTGTATCTATATATATGTTTTTAGAGCCAATTATTGAAACTTTAATATTTTATTCCTAAGAATATTTGTTTGTACTACATGTACCATTCTTAATTTGCTCGTAAAGAAAATTAAACATTCCAGGTTTACAATCTTGCTGTTCAAATCTAGGATTTTTTAAAAATAAAATACTTGGTTTATTTAATTACTTTTGAAGGCTACGTTAATTTATTAAGTCCTATAAGATTATTTTGCTTAAAAATGTATGTCTGAATTGAAGAAAACAGAAAATCGTAGTCATTTTCTTAGCAGTCCTTATAGTTTGAAGAATGTACATACATTAGTTTCAGATAACAAATATTAACATTTTCATAGTATTAATAATACCGGAAACTGCGAAATCTGTACAATTTTGTTATACTTAAAGCTGTTTTAATAGTATTGTTGTGAAGTAAAATATAATATTTCGTGAATGTAAAGTTGTATTTCATGTATTTCCGAAACGGATTAAAGACACGTACAATCATGTTTTTAAGGTTTTTGAATTTGTGTCACAAGAAACCACTGTCACTGATAAATATTTACTTTAATTTTCTAATTTTTTGTTGCTTTTTCCAGAACACTGTACAAATAAACCCAATTTTTTTGCACTGGAAGCCCTTATATTTGTATTTATTGCACTCACACAACGTTAAAAAGCTATCTTCCAAATTATTTAGAAACTTTGGGGGTGTTAAAATATCAATCTATCTCTTCTCAGCTGTAGTCTATAGGATCTAGTGTTGTCTTATTTTGAGGCAGTAGTGTCAGAGAGATGTTCTTTGAATGTGTTCTGTAGTTGAGTGTAACCCTCGGAGGTAGCATATCCAGTGACTTGCTTTATTGTGTATACAAAACAAATGTAAGATCCATCAACTGCTTCAGCGGTAGCACTTCTTGACCAAACTTTCCCAAAATATTTTTCAACCGTACAAAACCTCTTATTGTGAGAAATTATAATTTTCACCAAAGTTCTCAAAATACTTCACTGGTTCTGCCGTAATAGCTGTTTTTCTTTGTACCAATATTATCACATGTTGAAATGCGGCACTTAATAATGACTAATAGCCTATACGTGTGTTATAGTGACAGTGTTACAAGAATATACATTTTTATATACCATTCAAAAGTCGACGGTGGTGGTGCTATACCTGAACAATATGGTGGATGGTGATACATATGAATTATGGGTTGAGGACGAATTTTGTACAAAAACATGGTCTCTATACAAAAAATCTTTTTTTTGTGGGGGGCATGTCAGGGATTTCGGTCGATCCCAAGACCGTATCTAGATTTATTGAAAGACATTCATATTAACGACAAAGCTACTATCAAGTGAACTTTTGTATTACATGTTATTATAAATTGCAAGAGGTAACAAATACCTAAAGAGACAATTAGAAAAGCGGAAGACGCTTACTCATGTACAAAATAATGCATATCATTTATTATGTCAATAGCGCAGAAACCTTTCCAGACTGTATGAGTGGAAAAACAGGAGCTTCAGACTGCATGGACCATCACCTCCCCTGGAATTGTGCTGACCCATGTAGTTGCTTAAGCTCCTCAGCTCCCCAAAAAGGGAAAAGTGAGTCTAATATATAGAAGATATACGACAACACACACAGAGAAGAAGAGACTCAACAATACAAGTTATACTACAAGCAAAGACTGTACTAGACTATAGTACAGGTACTCTACTCTACGTACTTTGGAGACTGGCTGACAAGCCCAGCTTTAACTCTAGACCAACCATACAGTCCGGTGAGTAACATAGAGAGACTTTTACATTATAACCTTTTTTCAGAATGAAAACTTACTTTTTGAGATTTACCCTTTGCTTTTGGGTACTTCCCGTTTCGCCTACTGACCAAAAGGCACATTTTTATCATTATCCTCATCTTATCTTATCTGTAGGCAAAACGGGAATTCCCGTTTCGCCTACGCTCTCTTAAAGAAAGGGATATTTAGTGTCTGAGGGAATTTTCTTGCAACGATTCATTAAGGAGATTCAAAGCACTGTCTTGATTCGATATGATTCTAGCCGATATGATTTTGTCCCCCTTTCCCTCCCGGCCTTCGTAAATATTATTTTTATGTACAGTTCATTAAAAGTTTATTTTACAGAAAGAAATCAAAAGCTGTATCGTGATTGGCTGTGCTGAGCGTAGTGGTTGATTGGCTGGGCGTAGTGGCCAATCAGAAAAGTGAAAGTTTCAGAAGCACAGGGAGCGGTGAAGAGTGATTGTTAATTCATAAGTGAAGAGTGATTGTTGATTGAAGTAAAATGTTGGTGTTCATAAGTACAAAACGTGGTGGAAAATTACTGTGTTGCGATGGATTTTTATACCGTATCAATAGGCGAGACAAAGAAAAGTCATATTGGAAATGCAGGCAAGGGTGCAAAGCAACAGTTGTTGTTATTGAGGAAGAGATAGTTTCAAAGTCGGGTATACATGGACATGGACCAGAAGAAACAAAAATTGAAGCAAGAACTTTGATCGACGATATGAAGATGAAAGTGCGGGATAATCCTTTGGAAGTGGTTACAAAAGTTTATAGGTATGTTACTTTTAATTATTAAGTGGTTAAGTGTTAAAATAACTTGATTGCTTCAGTGGTTATGAAACCCTTGACCAATGAAACTTTCAACCATAAATATAATAGGCCAAGGAGATTAATTGCCGTTCTTTATTTGGCTGTTTGTAGCATGTGAGAGTTAGGTAAACTTACTGATGTTTGATTGATATGAGCATTGACGTTGTGATGTTTCACAACAGAAAACTAGTTACGAGATATAAGACCTTTATTTCTCCATTTGCAGGGAAGATCTTTCAAACAAGGAATTACAGCAAGAAGCTGCCGCCCTCCCGACATTTGATGGAATTAAACACACGTTGTACAACGAGCGAAGTAAGCATCGTCCACAACTTCCGCAGACACTTGATTCCCTTGTTTTGGAAGGCAGATGGAAGGAGACTTTGAATGGGAAGGAGTTCCTTTTAATTGATGATGGTGTTGGGTCAGATCGCTTATTGGTAGGTCACGTGAATATTTCTATATGAAGTTGATCATGTAATACAATGCCTGTTTTTCGGAGAAGTTTGAACTAGGATTTATACTGGCAATATAATTGTTTTACGTGTTAAGTGTAGATGAACATACAGTAAATGTTTTGCAAGATATTATTGTAAGAGTTTTTTTTAACTAATTACAGTGTTGTTCCCTTTTTAGGTTTTTGGAACCACAGACAATCTTAGAAAACTCGCGAGCGCAGAGGTGGTTTTCATGGATGGGAGCTGTTCCACGTTTTTTCAGCCAGTTGTATACTTTACATAGTAGGTACATGGGGCAGGTCTTCCCATTTTTGTTCTGCTTGCTTACGAGTAGAAAGAAGGAAAACTATTGCAGGCTGCTTCGTTTCATTAAGGAAAAAGCAACAGAAAATGGCTTTGACTTCAATCCGACTAAAATAATAATAGACTTCGAGCGGACAACAATAGCAGCTATTCACGAAATTTTGCCAAATACCGTTGTCCGTGGTTGTTTTTTTTATTATGCATAATGTGTATGGAGGAAAGTTCAAGAGTTGGGATTGTCCACTCTGTATCGAGAAGATAAAGGTGTTAAGACATGGATTAGTCGCGCTGCAGCTATGCCACTTGTTTCTATTGACAATATTAAAGATGTCTTTCTGCTGATGTAGGAAATTGAGCCGGAAGTACAAAACAAGACTACTTTTCATGATTATATGGTAGATACTTGGATGGATGAGACAGATCAAAATCATATCGAATCACGACAGAGCTTTGAATCTCATTAATTAACCGTTGCAAGAAAGTTCCCTTAGACACTAAATATATTCTTTAAGAGAGCGTAGGCAAAACGGGAATTGCTGTTTCGCCTACATTTGAGATGAGAAGAAGATAATGATATAAATGTGCCATTGGGTCAGTAAGTGAAACGGCAATAGGCCAAACGGGAAGCCCCGTTTGCTTTTTATTAATGGCTACATCCTCATCCCCAGTACCTAACTTGCCCAAAAGGCAAAAGCCAGACTGTGTACTGTATCTGAGTAATAGCCCTACAGTATCTGTGTCATTTGATAGAATAACAACGCATTTTGAACATTGCTCAACATCCCAGTTTGCATGCTGTACAATTCAGGATTAGGACTGCATGGTAAACTCCCAAGCCTTATTTAATTGAGCAGGAACTCTTGTAGTAAGAAAGATGTTTGTTAGATGAACGCTTCGTTGTTTCTTGCTCTCCGCAACTGAATAGTAGCTCTGTGGTTGATGACAACGTTTACCTTGCTGTTGTAAATCTGGAATGTTCAAAGTTTTTTTACGCATCACTTAAAACTGGCGCATATAGTACTTTCCAAACAATTATTTAGAGGAATAAAACATCAAATTTTCATTATTTGACTCTGAAAACATATACAGGGTGGTGCAGAAAAAGACATCCAAAAGCAATGGATATTCAGTTGTTTCGGTTAACTTTTTTCACCACCCTGTATATTTGCCACTTTTTTTTTAGACACAATGATGAGTATTTTCAGTAAATTGTTACTATTTCATTTCTCTTATCCGCCATTTCTAAGTGGCGAATGTAATAAAAACCACAATTTTAAAAAAAAGCTTTAAAGTAAGTTCTCATTGTTCTAGTTTTAATTTCCGCCATTTTAATTTTACCCTACTACCTTAATAGATCTCTAGTTTATCATAGCTATGCTTCTGCGACTCAGCGATGTTATTAGCAACATTTCATAGCTGGACAGTATTTGTACCATTAATTATCGATACTTGTTGGGTCAGCGCTGTATTCTCTATGAATGCAAGGCATGCCTTCATATTCTAGTTTATTAATTTTATTACTTTACTTTCCAAGGAGAAAACAGAAAAGATTTTGAGAAATTACGAAAATTTGCCTGACATCCTAGACCAGAACGCGTAGTACGAAAGCTGGCAGTAAGTAGTTTAGTAAACTGTTCACGTGTGGCGCTGCAGTATTCTCGTCAATGTATTTGGGTGTCTACTCAGGATCTTTGTCGTCCACTTGCCTGTGAATTTTATTGGGTGAAAGACGCGGAAGAAATAAAAAATGCATGCAGCGCTAAAAGTTGCATGCAACATAGTTGCCATCTAGACGAGAGAGTGTGTGTTGTTAGGACTCGGAAGTCGCCGGTCGAGCGTGAAAAGTTCATTGATTCATAGAAATTTCGGAAAGATGTGTGTTGTGGTGCGGTGCGATCTTTAATTCTATTTCGTTTCGCTGGGTTTGAAATATTTATAGTGGCGCCCGCTTTACTTTATCGTTAGTGTTGTGTGCAGTGTTAATTATGGATAGAGAAGACATAACTCTGAACTTGTTTGAGAAACCTTTCAGTGTTCCTTCTATGGAGGAAAAGTTAAGTATAATAAGAAATGGACGACCTACTCCAGTTCTAACAAACTTAAAGTCACAAAACAAATCCTGTGCGCGTAAGTTTAATCCCGAGGTGTACAATAAAACTGTGTGGTTTTGCGGTTCGGAAAATTTGCGCAAGCTATTTTGTTGGCATTGCATTTTGTTCGGAACCGAGAACTCACCGTGGAATAGTAAAAATCGGGCTTATGCAGACCTAAATAACCTGCATACTGATATTTCAAGGACAAGAAGAAATTCGCAAGGGCAAGAACGGCTGTCGGCTTTGGCGATCATAAAAAACTTTTAACGCCGATTCGAGTTTAGCTGTTAAAATCCTCATCATGACCCTGCCGGGACACGAACCCGGGACCTTCGAACCGATCTTCTACAGCCGCAGACCACTCGGCAACCCGGCCGGCTTTGGCGATGATGTCAATAGAGAAAAACCTCACAGAAATGAAAAGGAACGATTCGTTCTTTGACAGAGTCACCGAGGAATTCTACAAGAAGACCAGGAGAATGAAATTTCGTTTCAAGTAATTAGTGAGTGTTTTCGCAATTAGTTTCTGATAGTCTATCATTTCAAACATGCTTTATTTACAGGACATTCTTGTGTGGTATGCACAAATAATGTGATTTTGACATAATTCTTTAGAGTAATAATAATAATAATAATAATAACATTGCATGCCCAACCTCATAAGTCAGAATACGTCACTGTGTTGGGTTCTCCCTCTGGATACTAAGGATCGCCTCTCGCCCTGGGAACAAGTATATGGACGCTACTGCTCGTATGGTACAAATAACTATTCCGAGGAATAAAACATCAATGTTCATAAATCTGTTTCGAGAAAATATATTCAGACACAATGATGAGCTTCCTCAATAAATGTTTACTATTCCGTTTAAATGTAACAAATACAACCCTTCAGTGGGACAAAACCACACTGTAGTTTATTTGTCAGCCTAAAAACATATATATCGACTCCACGATGAGCATTCTAAGTGATTTTTTAAATTCCATTTTTCACATCCACCATTTTGGAAAATGGCGTATACTGGGAAAACGTCCCAAAACTGGAATGTCTACCCAAGAAAACAAAAATAACCTAGAATGACCCTTAAACACATTCCATTAATAAAATTCTCTGCAAATATATTTTTTTACGGGACCATATTGTTGGGTCCTGGACTCTTATTACATTGACGTGGAACCTTGCTTTTTCAGAGTAATTGACTAACACTATCTTTAAAATATATTGGGTCCGTCCTGTATGTCTGGGTCCAATACATATTCATATTCCGAAAATTCTTTACGTTCAATTTATACTCTGAATGAAAAAAAATGGAGAGTTCACGTAATCGAACAATTACATTTACGTCCATTCTACAAAAAAGCGGCAAGACCACAATGCGCTGAGCACATTTATCACATGCGCTCTGCAGGTATTATTTCACATGATGTCTGCAACGAAACTCATATTCGCATCATATTTATAGTTCTTCAGCGAAAAGACATCTAACAAATAAAAAAATTGCAGTTTTGAGAAAAATGAGTTTTTTTCTTTTCGTGACGAAATGTTAATTACAGATTACGCTCCAATAACTGAATAAACGACCATCTGAAACATGTCTGGCATGATGTCAAAGCTTAGAACTATATTTTTGATTTTGGTCAATAAGATGTGAATTTATTTGACAATTCTAGTGTTGTAAATATTTGCTGGTTTTGAGAGTCTAGGGTACGCGGTTAATGTAAAACGCTATCCGGCCATAAGCGTAATAGTTTGAGCAATGTTAATTTGGTTTATTCTTTAAAAAAGATGGGGAATAAGAACATATTAATTGTATGATAGCTAAAGAAACATAAGTAAACTGATAATATAATATGTAGATTGATATATCGATGATTCGGTAAGAGTAAAAATCTAATTAAGTAAATAGCAAGTCAATTATTAAATGTTAATTTCGTAATATCTGATCTAAAGTATGATATAATTTTGAAGTAAAATATCGTGTAGACTTCAATATCAAGATAAAAACATTTTGAGAGATTGATTCTCTGAATAAACGCATGCGAGGCTTGAAATGAATTTATTTGTTAATGTAATCAGATTCTATCTTGATAATTTATATGATTCAACGCACAGAAGCCTGATAAAAGTACCATTGCACGTCAAAGGACAAGGGATCTATCTCACAGGAAAAAATAATCACTCTTATATGTTGAACATTTCAGTTCGATATTTAGAACATAAAAATAAAACTATTTTCAATAGCATAGGACACATGTTTGGTAAGCAATAGGTTATGCACTTGTAATACTATACTAGTTTGAAAACATCTGTGCTTTTCCTCCTGTAAGTGCAGAATCATGTCCCTACAGTCCTTACACTTCGTATTCTTGAGTTTGAACCCAAGTAGCACACATTTGCGTTTTCAACGTAGATTTTAGGCTCATTTCGTTGATTAATCGTCATCGGTTGAAAAATATTACATTCAGTTCGAAACCATTTTTCAACAAAGACGTCATTGCATTGATAAGGCATTAATACAATGTCACAATGTGTATTCAATATGTTATTTTCAACTACATTATAGATTTTGTTTAATGCGTTCCTTACTAATGCTATGTCAAAAAATATAATTAAAATCTAACTGAATGACACAAACTAAATTTTATGTTCTCATGTTCACGTTGAAAACCGATTGAATTTTAAACGATATTTCAACAAAGATAAAATTTCGTTGATACGATGTACTTGCAACTATCATTCATACTATGTCCAAGATTTCGTTTCACACTTGTATTTCTAATTTCAAGGGTTCTGCCACCCTTAACTCCCTCGAACGTTAGTCCATTTAAAAAGCATTGCAATGTTTTTAACAATTTTCTCCCTTATTTTTAATGTTACAAACTTTAAATTTTACCCACATCTAGAGGAGATACATATCTATGAAGTATACGTCTCACAATTTCAACATACTCAAAAACTCAGTGTCGGTTTTTTACTTTGAGAAATCGGCAACGTTGCATTGCGATTTGCACACTTGCTGTTGAAGTGTTGGCAATGATGGGTGACTTGAATGTTTTCCCCTGCTTGCTTATAGTGACAACACCTCCCGCGGGCAGTGAGTGATATGGTCACTCGACACTCCCTCTCTTTAGTTGCTTCGTTTTACTTACATGGACAACATGGATAGGAACGAAAATATTTTGAGTCGACAAAATAGGTAAGGAAAAGTTTAAAAGATATCTAATGCTTCTGGATGGGACTCATGATTCAGACTTGGACGAATTGGCCCCAAACATTGAAAGCTCCACGATTGGGGCAATGAAAAGGGCGCTGCCACCACGAGGAAGTCCAAAAACAAATATTACCATTTTGGTCAGGGGAGTTGGAGAGGCTAAGGAGAATCTCTCGCGCAAATGAAAAAGCTACTAGAGAGGAAGAGATTCAAACCTCAGGAACAGAAAATTGATGGAATACCGGCAAGCTAAAGAACAATACAGAGAAAGAATACAACAACGAAAAATCTAGACTTGGAATAAATACGTGGAGTCATCTCGGACGCTTGATCCATGGCTAACACCTTATAAATTAAGTATGTCTAAATCTTCACCAACTACTATGTCTACATTGGAGCGATGTGATGGATCCAAAACAACAACATGGAAAGAAACAGCTCAACTGCTAATGCAGGAACTCATCCCAAAAGAGGAAAAAGAAAACGATAATGGGAATAATAAGGAAATAAAAAGAAAAATGAGAGAAATATTTAATGCAATGACCGAGACTGAACAAGACCAAGAAGAGATACCACGAATACAGAACCATGAGGTAGAATTGGCCATAAGGTCTCTCAAAAATAAAAAAGCCCCAGGTCCGGACTGCAATAAATCCGAAATTTATAAAAACAATAAGGAAATTTGGATCCCCTATGTAACAAAACTGTATTCAGAATGCCTCCGGCAGGGAAAATTTCCGCCCTGCTGGAAGGAATCGACTTTAATAATATTCTTGAAATCACCAGAGAAACCAAAAACGAACCCAAAATCCTATCGGTCAATTTGTCTGTTGAATGTTATAGGAAATATTTTCAACAAATTACAATCATGCAGAGCTGATCTGGAAAATTATGATACTCAATTCGGATTTCGAAAAGGTAAATCAACGCAGGATGCGGCGAATAAGTTCTGCAAGAAAATCAGAAACATGGAAGGAAAATATACCTTTGCCCTCTTCATTGACATTAGAGGGGCTTTTGATAAACTATTGTGGCCAGGGTTCTTTGTATACTTGAAAGAAATAAATATCCCCAATTACTTAATGAAGGTACTCGAGGATTATTGCAGAGAGAGGAAAACCTATTTGCTAGCTCCGGGTGAAAAGCTGGTAAGGATCCCCGACAAGGGGATCGGTTTGTGGGCCCACCTTGTGGGATGTATGTATACCGGTAAATCCATGTTTGGGATAACTGAAGAGATTAAAAGAAGTCTATTCAGTGATCACATATGCGCATGACGTTGCGATTATAATTGTAGGTTATACACGAAGAGAACTAGAATCTAAAATAGAAATAATTCCGGAGCAACTAATAAATTGAATATCTCAGTAGACAAAACCAAATATATGGTATTTAAAAACGTTAGAAACTCTACAGTAAAATACGAAAATAAAAATATAGAAAGAGTTAAGAAATTTAAATATTCAGGACTTACAATTGACAAAAAGATGAATTTCCACGAATATATAGGGATTACAATGAATAAAGACAAGAAACAAATTAATAACATTAGCGAGCACAAAATATAGACTTCGCTTAAGATTAACCAAACTTTACTATAATCAGATCATAACAGCAATAGGCACGTATTTCGCCAGCATTTGGGCTCATAGACTGAACGAAAATAATACACTCAACGAAAAATTAAATATAGCATAAAGAGCATTATTACTAAGAATGCCCGGAGCGTACAGGATCGCACCGAGGATCGCGTTGAGTATTATCTTAGGAATTCCCTCATACTTAGGAGTTAAAAAATCAGCTGCGCAATACTGGTTTAAAAAAGAGGACTTAGTTAGAACGACAGAAATTTTAAAAGAGCTACCAACTTCTAAGGAGGAAATAAATACCATAATCTTAAGAGAATGGCAAACCGATTGGAATAACAGTACTAAATCCCGAAGACTACATGGATATATAAATAGTATTGAACCGAGATTTAGCTGGGAAGACTGGAACCCAGACAGAGGAGTAGTACATTTTCTCAGCGGTCACGGACCTTATTATGCTAAATTGTTTGAGCTAGGCAAATCTGCATTCCCTGTGTGCGAGTGTGGAGAGATATCTACGCCTGAACATGTGGTCCTCGAGTGCCAAAGAAACCAGATAAACCAAGATGGAACAGAAAATGCCCTAATTGTGGAAGATCATAGTAGTCTTGGTGCTGGTCTTGTTTTGCTTATCGCTAGAAACAATATAGTTTCGCTACTTTTCAAGATGTGAAAGTGCTTCTAGGCTATACTTATAATATTTCTGAAGACGATATTGTCACGATTTTTTGGATACTATACGAGGAAATGATAATGAATATCGTTATGATCCTTTTATTGGGTCATATAATATAGTAGGTAGAGCAGGATCGTGTTGTACTCAATGCGAATAAATGATACTAGGTTCGTGTTTATCCGACACCTTTTATTACAAAGTTTCCAATATAGATGTAAAAGTTTCCACAATAAGTAATATAATACAAGTTCCACTATAAGTAATATACAATATTAGTATCCACAAGTCCGAATTGTAAGTATAACTAGTTGTCTCGGACTTGAGTTCTTTTGTCGCTATTTTACTAAGTAAGTCACTTCTCCTAATGTGTTCTATCCTTGATAGACCCCGTACCAGGTCTCAGGTATTATGGTAGTTTACTGCTAGGTGTAGAATGTCACACTCACTTATTGACCTACTTGCTGTCCCATTACGATATGAATAAGTATGTTTTTTTTTAAATTATAGCAAATGTTCGATACCTTTCTACTGCTAACTGGAAAACAAGAATAATTCCTCCCTCGAACAAGCGCGAAATACGCTCCTGGCTCATAAAATCAAGTAAAAACGAAATTAGTACATTTCATGAAGACATTATAATAATTTCTAAAATAGTAAGTTTTACAAAACGGTGATAAAATTGATATTAGCTATATTCACTAACCATATTCATGACGACCAGTACTTGGCCAATGGGCAATATATCTACAAATTTTTGTGATTACGCCGTTTTTGTTTGCCTATTATTAAGACATCACCGCACTCACTTTGGCCAAGAATAACAAACGAAGTACTTCTCTATTTCTATGCTAACGATTAAAATTTGCGGTAATTGAAATAGATCATTCTGATACTTTTTTCCTCTTTCGGCAGCGTCTAGCTCCAAAGTAGGCATTAATCAAGATACGTTTACAGAAAATTCTTTCGAGCTTCGGCGTGAGAAATTACCTCTAAAATGTTCTGTTTATTATTTTCTCAAAATATATTGAATACGTCGGATTCACACGATGTCACATTTTGAAACATGATAAAGAAAGAAATATTTGAAAACTGGGTCTAATTGATTCAGACTACGAAATGTTCTCCCAGCTGTTTCAGGCCTTTCTTTTATTCTTTGCTACACAGCCAAGGGGTCGGTGGTAGGCTCTTTTTACACGAAGTCACCATGGTCGAATCACCAAAAATTTTGGTGGCGGTTCTCGTTTTATGTCAATTTTCACACGAAGCCACTATGGTCGCGCCACCAGTTCGAAAATGGAGCTGGAAGAAGCAGCTACTGTTGTTTCTTTGTTCTCACGTTTACGTAAACGTCGTAAGTGGAGAGAAAGTAAATTTTGGGTGCATCCATTATTACAAGATCGATCAATGAAAGGAATATTCTACACGCTTGGAGACTTTTGTAATATTTTCGTAACCTACTAGCGATGATGTACCGTCATATCAAACTTCGTTTTTCTAGCCTCAGCCGTTTAGACTGTGTATTCTATGAAAAATTCATTTTGGCGGCAATTTTGGATCCAAGATGGCTACTTTTTCAAAATGTAATATTTTCCTAAACTACTCTTGATAACACGCCTTTACGCCAAATTTCATATCTCTAGCTCAAAGGGCGTTGAAAATGAATTTTTGGG
>JAGDQP010018206.1:0-37026 GCA_022664845.1 Lepisma saccharinum
TGTGGAAATAAACTCTGTCAATAGTGTACTATATGAAAAAGAACAATCACAGCTTGATACCGGTAATGTTGTCTTTTAAAGTAAAAACCTCTCTATAGACGACATCTGAAAAACTTTCTGCATAAAATTGTTTTTCTGATGAGAGTAATTTTCATATCAGGAAGATAAATTATGATTTTATTTTCAATACCCCTCCAATACAATTATTGAACATCTTCAGTAACAATACTTTTACAAAGTACTTAAATGAACTCACATGCCCCGAAGCATGTCGCAAGTTCTGGCAATGTGGGGAATTGTGTTCTTCACGAATCACTTGACCTGGCTCCCGTCTAAGAAGAGCCCACATAGAAACAATGAGGAACAAAAAGTTAACAGCACTTGTGCGTAAACATAACGTTGGCGTATGCACGATACTAACAGGCGGCTGCGCTCTCCCCCGAGTACCATTCCTCTGAACTCAATTCAGACTCACCATGCCCCAGTTTGCTTTACTCGGTGTGCATCTTGCCCAGGTGGGTTGATATACATCCCAGCTTTTACTAACTAAACCCCACGTTACCATGCTAACTTTTTTGTTCCCTAATTTTACTGTATATAATCTACGAAAAATACATGAAAGCAATTATTTATAATAAATTTAAACTTAGAAAAAAACTTTTTGAACGAAAAAAGAAGAAAAAAATTTCCCCGCCGGGATTCGAACTCGAAACCTTTGAATTAGTTTCTTCCATGCGTTAACCACAAGACCAAACTGCCATTTGCCGACCAGGCGATTGACGGTGTTACATATAGTTCGAGCTCTGCGCACATATATTTTACACATCGCCAATCTCGTGAATCATTCTTTAGAGAGAAAGCTCGTGTCCCATTTTATCTTCCGTTTCCAGAATAAAGAACAGTGCATGCATACATAAAACTGAATTTTGAATTTAGTTTTAAGGCCTTTTAGGCAACTTCGGATCAGGCCTTATGCATGATGATGGGATTGATTGGTGGAATGAAGAAAGTGGGAGAAAACGGGACAACGATGAGACAACGTAGACAACGCGTGTGTACGCATGGGCATTGCCCCTCAATCATTTCGGAAGTTTCATTCTTAACGATAGCTTTGCAATTTGTTATAAATAAAAAATGTATCCTCCAGGGTGTTTCTACTAAATCCCCCTATGTGCACGCGTGGTTTGTCCACCATAAAACGCACATGGCATGAGCAGGGATCGATCGAACGAAGCGTATATCAACTTTTTTTTTAATGCCGCGACCCCTTGTACGGTGCCTTCATCCCGGCGAACCCCAGAAGTAATTTTCTTATTAGTAATAAGATGATTTATTTAACGTTGTATTAAATAGCCTCCTGAAGGCTTCAACACAAGCGAAAACAAACACAAACATACATACATATATATATATAAGTGGCTCACATAAGCTGATGCTTGTGTGTGTGAGCCACTTAATCTGTATAAAAAAAACATGCAAATAAAAAGAGAGAAAAATAAATTGAAATTCAATTCAATATATATATATATATATATCATATTCAGCCATTTCCTATTCATTGCTGGGTGAAGGCCTCCCTTTTTTCTTTCCACATATTTCGGTCTGCTGCTATCCCCATCTATGTAGCGCCTGAGAATCGCTTGATTTCATCTACCCATCTTACATTTGGACGTCGACTCGGTCGTTTCTTTTCTCTAGGAATCCAATGTATATTATTTGTCGCCCGCCTTCCATCTGTTCGACTACTTATATGACCGGCCCATTTCCACTTCAGCTTCTTCGCAGTCTTGATTACATGCTCTATCTTTGCTTGTGCTCGAATCCATTCATTTGTCTTCCTGTCCCTCCTGGTTATTCCTAGCATGCATCTCCCCATTGCTCTTTGTGTGTCTCTCAATCTTTGTGTCGTTTGCGCATTCAATCTCCAAGTTTCACAGCCGTGCATCATCACAGGTAACACACAGTGATTATAAACTTTACGCTTCAGACACATTGCTTGTTTGATTTTGAAAATAAAGTTTAGTCTTTCAAACGAACTCCACGCCATTTTACATCTTCTATTTATTTAATCAGTGAACTGGGCATTCGATGTCTCAGCTGGCCTAGGTAAACATACTCATCAGCTATGCCTATTGTATCTCCGCTAATATTCATTTCCATTTTTGCAGCATCTTGATTGTATACTTAAATTCATTCTAAGGCCTATTTTCGAACTCTTATTATTCAGTTTTTCCATTTTGGTTTGTAGTACCTTGGCATTTGAAGTAAACTTGACTATATCATCAGCGAACAGTAGGTGATGAAGAGATTCGCCATTAATTTTAATTCCAACTTCATCCCAGTTTAAATTTTGGAAAACTCTATAAAGAACCACAGAAAACTGTTTTGGGGAAATTGAATCTCCTTACCTTACCCCTTTTCCAACTTTAAAATTTTCACCTTCCTTATGTAGTCTAATGACAGATGTGGCAGTCGAATAAATGTTTCGCAGTAGCTTCATGTACTCATTTTCGATGCCTTGATGTTCAAGTACTGCTGACAAGGAAACCGAATCGAAAGCTTTCTCGAAATCTATGAATCCCAAACATAGTGGAAGTTCATATTCATTAGTCCTTTCCATAACTTCATTCAGTGTTTCTATGTGGTCCATTGTGCTAAATCCACGGCGAAATCAGGCTTGTTCCCTTCCCTGGTTAAAATCCAAGTCCCGTTCAATACGATTCAAGATAACTTTGGTGAACATTTTCTATTGAACTGACAGCAAACTAATTGGTCTGTTGTTCTGACGCGTTCTTTGTCTCCTTTCTTGTACAACAAAATTATAACAGCACTATTCCAACTTCTGGATATTACTCTCTTGCTCAGGCACACTGAGAATAATTTCGCAAGTTCCTCTTTTATGTTTTCACCTCCCCATTTAAACGTCTCGGCTGTGAGTCAATCTTCTCCTAGCAACTTTCCGTTCTTCATTCCTCGAATTACTTTATCCACTTTTTCTTTCATTATATCTGGGACATCTACATTATTTTCTTCTGAGTCTTAAGTTCCTAGCTCTTCTTCGGAGTAGTACATTTCTCTGTAGAAATTTTCAAATATTTTTATAATTTCTTCCTTATTTCATGTTACGGTCCCGTCTGGTCTCTTAACTGCAATAATTTGCTTTTTCCCTATTATGAGCTGCTGTTTGGTTTTCTTCAGGCTCTTGTTCTCCTCGTTAGTATTTCTAAGAAGTTTTTGTTATATCTTCGTACATCTTCTCTTATTTTCTGCCTTTCCGTTTTTGTTTAGTTCTATGTATTCAACCCTTTTTTATGAAATTTTCCTCTTCTTTCATTTCCCTTCTTGTCTTCATCAAGAGTTTAGTTTATTCTGAGATTTTGCTCTATTTTCTTTCTGGTGCCTGCTTGTTCCTTGGCTGTCTTTCTTATTATCTCGGTCAGTATTTTATTTCCGCTATTGATGTCTGCTTCATCCTCTAACTCTTCAAAGGCGCTAAATCTCTTGCTTAGTTCTATCTCGAATGTCTCTCTGTTTTTCCTTAGATATTCCAGATCTAAAACCGGCTGTTTTCCTCTGATAGGTTTCTTTCTCTCAAATCTAGTATTTAGTTTCAGCTTACATCTCATCTTCCTATGATTACTCGAGACTTTTAAACTGTTCAGAACAGATATGTCTTGGTGAATTGCCCTGTTATTAAATAGAACGTAGTCTACTTCGTTTTAAGTCCCATTTGGGCCTTTTCATATCCACTTCCTCTGGGGCGGTTTCTTGAAAAACGTATTGGAAATGAATAGTATGTTGGCTTCTGAGAATTCCACTAACTTCTCTTCTCTCCTGTTTCTTTTGCCAAATCCAATGTTTCTCACTTTCGTGTCACTGCTCTGCTTGGTTCCTACATTCGCATTGAAGTCTCCAATTACAATTTTGTAATGTGATTTGTTACAATCCAAAATCTTCAGTATCTACTCGTATTGGACTTCGATTTCCTCTTCCGAATGTGAGGTTGTTGCAGCATACACTTGTATAATTTACATACTGTACCTGTGGTTTACCTTTATTAATACCCGTGCGATTCTATCTGAAATTCCTTCAATTTCTGTTTATATATATATGATGTTTATAAATTCGTGGTACTGGCTTTAATCTCTTCGTCACTATATAAACATTTGCAAATAAATTCAACCAAAATTTGTATTATTTCGAATGTAAACGCCTTTTACGATTAGTAGAGAACGAAAATGTAACGTTCCGACTCAGCTGGAAAAAGTAAATAAAATGTTGGAAAATACGTGGTTCGATCCCATAATCATCAGCATCAAACGTACAATAATCAACAGTCTGAAAGACTTCGGCCATGAGGGATGCGCTGGACAGTTTTCAATGTAGGCAAGTTCTATACCACTAAGATCATTGGAAGTTCACGTAGTTAGTTTCTTTTCTTTTTCCACGGAAGTTCAAATTGTGGAGATAATTTTGATGCTAGGCAACTTCAGTCAGTAATTTTGTTCCGAAAATTTACAAAAAGCTATACTTTCGCGGAATATAGACATATGACAATGAATCAAATTCAATCCTGAGGCACTTACTGGAGATGGAAATCTTATGGTTCGGGCTCGTTTACGTTAAAATAAACGTCAGCAAATGATCGTCTCTTAATGTGGCAATACTTACCCTAAACTGGATTTGTTCGTAAAACTGCTGAAATATATTCATTTCATAATTCGACATGAAAAAAGGACATGCATACACATGTGTTTACTTACCACACAATACATACAGACAAAATGTAACACATATATTCAATGTTACATTCAGTCGCATTGAACTTCGTAATAAATGGCTGCTGTTTTTCGTTGGGAAGATGGAATAGGGGGAACGCGTTGAACATTTCAGTACAAAAGAAGTCTACATAGGTTCAAACTGTGTTCAAGATAAGGATTTTTTTTAACAAAGCGGAGGTGAATAATCTAATCATCACTTCTCATACAAAACGGAGAATATTTCCGACTGTAGAATGAAGCACCTGAGTCGCTATAGAGACGAAAACGATTTACGAATGTTGGTTGGAAAAGTCCAAAGCAAGGCTCAGGTGTTACCAGGATAGTTAACAACACGTCATTGATAAGAAGTATCCTCTTTTCATGTTATTATTTTTAGAAAGAAACACTATAGCATTTGTTAAGCACGTTTTAGATGGAGGCACTTGTGGATTATCACTATCGTGCTGGATTTCTAATTTGAAAACCTAGGTTCGATTCCCCACTAGCCAGATTCTTTCGCATACACTGAAGTATTCATCTCCGTTGTGTAGAACTTACGAAGCTTCACTGGTCAGAATCCGAGTAAAGAGTGTGTGTCTGTTTCGCATAATGTAGTTTTCATGCTTTTGATTAGTCTTTCTCATCTTGATCTCTTTCTTTATGTATTGGTATCGTGCCTTTTCTGTCTTTCTCTTCTTTTTCTCTCTATTTATCTTTATTTTTCTCTTACTTTACGCACACTCTCTCTGTTCGTTCTCCACAGCTAGGTGACCCGGTGATAAAGCCTGACCCAAAGATAAGTGACCCTGTAACCCGATTGACCCGATCTGGATAATCTATAGAACTCAGAATTTCAACGTCGTATTTTGCGTGTTCTCGAGGTAACATCTCCGATCCTGGTCACCCCTGAAACAAACACTGATCAAACGCAATGAAATAATTAAAATCTATCCTTCATCCTCGAAGTTATGAGATCTAAACCGAATCAGCGGGTCAGAATAGTTTGAATCTTACACCCGACGACACATTTCAAAACTTGACCAACATCAATCAACAGCCGGTGACTCGTTTCAGCTCTGCCGTATTCAATCCACCTGTGCGAATTGTTATAAATAATAGTTCATTAGTGTTGTAATTATTAGAACGCTATATGCGCAATAGCTGGATAATAGAGTGGCATGTCCAGAACAGATAAATTTTAAGACATGAGTAGAAAATGGGCCACCTTTTTGGCTATTTCAAAGAGAAGAATTATTTTTATATTAGTTTGGCACCAAATTCGTTTCCATTCCGTAATTTATCAACATAGTATTACATTTTTTCGTTTGCAATTTGGAACATGTAAGGTTTACTATGCTTATAGGAATATGCTAATTTTTCTTTTGAACATTTGTAACTGTTCATTTTGATACAGTTTGGAATTATAATCTTGGTTCTTTCTGATAGAAATTAAACAGAAAAGTTATCATTCATACATTTTCTTTTTATGTTCAATTTGTATTAGTAGTCTGGAATGAAAGGTATGACTTACGGTATCTACTGGTTTCGTTACAACCAGTGATTCCGCTAGAAAAAGACCCCTATTGGGCGTCAGCCATAAATCCTCGAGACAAAACAAACTTTAGCTTTCTTGCGGACAAAAGCTGATAGAAACCGTGCAAAAGTCTACTTCCACCCTCCCAATTTTGACTTTACGTCCCCAAACGGAAAATCCTGTCAGAATCCCTGATTACAAAGTATTCCGAATCAGTATGTTTAATAAGCCCTGCATAGCAACCCCGCGCAACGAAGCATGTGTGTTACACTATTACATTATCATAGATGTGTGTCAAAACTCTAGAATTTGAGTGGAAATGATGAGTATTTAATCTGATCACCAAATTTGGTCTGCAGTTTGAAATTGACTTAATGGATTTTTAATCACCCATTATATATTCGAATAACCCTAAAAAATAAAATTCAAAATTTACTTCTATCTTGCTGTTACATTTGTGGGAACTGAACTTTATACTGTGGGAACTGAACTTAACCTTTTTACTACGTCTAAATTCAATATTTGTTTCTGTAGTTCTTCTTGTTCTCCATCTCTCTCGCCTTTTCTCTCTCTCTCTCTCTCATTTCCCTACCTTTGTCTAGCACACATCCATCGGTTTCAATGTTTCATTGTATGCTTCAATTTCTCCTTCCAGCAACTTATGTATATTGATTCGTCTCGTTTTTATTCCTTCATTTTATCTACACTAATACATGTCTATTTTATAAATAAATATGGTCATGATTTTTGCTGATTTTAGTATGGACGAGACGAGGGAAGGAAAAAAATGGGGTATTTTTACCAGACACGATTATGGGATAAGAAGATGCCATTTGCGTTTCCTAACTGCACGGCGTTTGCTGTCGCAATTTTTTTAATGACAAATGTACAAATAACTTGTTTCATTCCTATACAAATAAATAACCAGTCCTTGTGTATACTCAAAGTTAGAAGAAATGAAGATCTTTGTTACTACAAGTCCATGGATGTAGTATATCCTTAACCCATCAGATTAATCGTATTCTGTCCTTACATTGGGAATCTGTCATTATCTTCTTATAATTCGTAAGAAATTTATGATGTACATCAATAGAATCAGTGTGAGATTCTACAAATTTTTGGCATATTTGTTCGCAAACCAAGGGAGTTGTTAATACGTCCACAATACGAAGTAGAGTGATTTTCTTGCTTAAGTCTGCTCAATCATGGTCAAGGTCAAAGGAAATATCCTGAAGACACTTATCGCAAATTATACTGAAACACGGCGTCCATTCTTCAAGACTTGGCAGCACACACTCGACAGTCACCTCGGCAAAAGTACACTCACAGCTAGCCATTGTTTTTTCATTCACCTGTGGCAAACTAACTCACAATTCATTTCTCTCGGCAATTTATTTACTGCATCAACCAATCCAATTAATTATAATTCTAATGACGTCATTACCTAGTATGGCAGTGTTTGTTTGCCTAGTCCTTATTACAACTCGACAAAATGTTTAAAAGAAATGCTATTTTATTCAAAGGGTTATGTAAGCCAGCATGACCCAACTGTATTATAGGTGGTGGTCAACGATTTTTAAAATTTTGAAGTTTCCACTCACTAAGTTCATCTCTGAATACATAATATCAAGTCCTTTACACCTTGAACATTTCATATCCTATGATGTATGTGACCTAACAGTACTAGTGAGCAAGTTAAGGACTTTGGAGAAATAATCTGAAATGTGTATATATGACTGTAACAATTATAAGGAAAAACTAGGTCATTTTATTTAAAAAATAGGTAATTGGCAACACTTAAATGTTTTGTGTGAGTTGGCAACTCTTGTTGCAAGATAACTACATTGACTGTTCAGTAATGCCAGCTGTTGAAGTTATCCCCTTGATCGAGGGTGTGTTATATTTTTAACAGGTCTTCTTCCTCAATCTCTCTCCTACACTTCCTGTTTCAAAGCAAACATATGGAGCAAAGCTGTGGGAGCAAAGCTTGCACTTCCCGTGCGTACTGATAGTCTAGTCAGTGTTTGTCTGTGTGTGTATTAAGTGTCGCACTAGCAGTCGGCATATGCGGGAGGAAGTTCTTCCACCATTTGATAACAAGTCTCCGAAAATTTCCCGTAAAGTTAGGAAATATTGTTTCGTGATTGTGTCATGGATTCTAACATTGAAGACATATAAGTAAGTATAATTTCCTGTTACCAACTCTATTTGTCTTTATCTCTGTTAATATACTACCCAAAACACCATACACACAGACTATATATAGTTTAGTTCACTAATATGACAAATAAAAATATTTTAGTCCTGGATATTTCACCTAGATGGTCTCAGTGAAGGTAGACATGTAATAATTTATCAATCCATGTCGTATAATCAAAATCTATACTGTAATTATGGATGAAAAACACTTGAATCGAGACAAAAAGGACTTCTATAGACCTCATTATGCTATCTTTCATGCTATCTGGTTTCATGCTATCTTTTCTGGTTAAAATCAGTTCTTTTTAGTTTTCGTTTAATGCAAAGTACTTGAAATACTGATTGTCTTCTAACCTAGACATTCGTTCTAGCGTAACTTGTATATAAAAATTGCTACATACTCATAAAATTAGAATTCAAAGACAAGATTCTGGTTAAAACTCCTGTTGACGTTATTTCAAATGTCAGTTTTCAGTTTATATTGTACTCCATGTTTTCAAAGTTGTCGGGATTATGCAAATCCGTCCTTTTCTCCTTCAAATACGTGTTCAATCTACTTTAAATGACAGTTTTCTTGTTAAATATTTACTCCATAAAGTTCCTAGGATTTATCTTTCTATTAATAACGCGCGAAACATACGCAACTTTGATCAATCAACCTTGATTTTCCATTTAACACGCAATTGTGTAAGTACATTGATCTCAAATAATGTCAAAATTCCATTCTGAACAGTCCCTCCCACTAGAAAATCTAAGCAAACAGTTTGTTACTAGAATAATTTTTATGAAAATACAAGTGTTTTTATTTAATATTAGTGTTGAAGACACTTCAAATACTTATTTCGATGTCTGATATTAACAAAATTGCATTCCAGGTGGTCAAATTCAAGCAATTGAACCACCTTTGCATCGTCATTTTCATATTCAAATATTTCTTTGTAATAAGTACTCTCCATATGTTATTATTCGGTTATTTTATCTCTTTCATACCACGCGCCGTCTCTTTCATACCGCGTATTGCTTAATGCGGTGGTCTTAATTTCACGAGTTTGATATCGAATAGTTCATTACAGTTCTTTCTATTTCAAATGTTACTTTTCTCGATATATATTGATTCTATGTGGTTGCACGGAGTCCCTTATCAATAACAAAAACAAAAAATACCCCCAATTTTCATCTGAGAAGCTTGCTTTAGAGACGGCGCAATCACATTTGTCACTTTTTATCGTATAGATTTTCTCTTTTGTGTTAGATTGATCCTTTCCGGGTGTAAATTGTTATAAATTACAGTTGAAAGATTCATTTCTACTTGAATTATATGCTCCTTACAGCCTCCGAAGAGGCAGTTTGCTGTTTAATTCGTTCTTTCCCAGGTTCTATAGAGTTTTTTTCCGTTGAAAACACAAGATGAATACTCCTTATACACAAGTCAAGCACCAAGTATCCTGAAAATAGTCACTAATAGGCTAAATTCTATTTAAACATGAGGTCGGAAGGCCTCTCATGCACGTTACCTGTACATTATTTAGCCATCCGGAGCAACAAACACTCGATCGTAGGGTTTAAACACAAAGAGTATGCTTCCATTACACTTTTGGTGCGCTATGTATCCATATTTTTATCCTCTTACCAGATATCGTGTTCTTGGTCTACACAAAAAGAGGATTAAAAGAGTGTCTTATACACGTTTCGTATGCCATTCAGAACAATAATCACCCTGTATTAAGGAAAAATCACTTAAAAACAGAGTCGAAATGTCTCTAATATACGTTTTCAGTGATATTCGAAGCAAAATATATACAATATTACAACTTAAAATATATCTGTACACATAGAGTAAATAAACCTTTCTGTACAATTTCATTACCCGTCTGGAGCGCTAAGTGCCCAAACAATACCAATATTGCAGTAATTTTTGCTTGCAGCGATTCAGATTGCATTATTCTATACATATTTTAACCTATTACGACTTAAAATATCGTTTTGAAATCCTATCTCGTATATATAGACATACACCAGATAAATATGGTTACATATACATTCTGTCAACAAAGTACTGGAATTTGTACATTTACAAAGCCCACTTAAAGGGAGTGTTAAAATTCTTCTAGTCGCTACGTTAGCAGAACTGCCCTCTATGCTCATGCGGAGTTTGAGCGCCATCTGTCATTTAGTTTGTTTAGAATGCTCCATTTGTCAGTTCATCTCAAGTGTGTGTGTGTGCGATGTTTACAATGGATAAAAATATCGAACAAAGAATCTGTCTTAAATTTTGCATTGCAAATCGAATTTCGTGTGCCGAAGCGCTGAAAATGTTACATAAGGCTTACGGTGAATCGACTTTATCAAAAACACGTGCGTATGAGTGATACATTGCATTCAAAAGCGGTCGAGTTGTGGTGGAACATTTGCCTCGCTCAGGTCGACCATCAACGTCTTCAACTGAACTTAACATCGCTAAAGTAAAGGAAATGGTGACTGAAAATCGTCGTTTAAGTCTGAGAGAGATAGCCGCTGAAATTTCTATGTCTCAGGACTCGATTCGTACCATTTAAACGATTTTTTGGGCATGAAACCCGTTGCCGATCGACGAGTGCCGAAAGACCTGAATTTTCTGCAAAAACTCAATCGTGTAAGGGTCGCTGAAGACATGCTAGAACGAGTGAAATCCGACCCGGCATTCATAAAACGCATTGTAACTGGTGATGAAACATGGGTTTACGAGTTTGATATGCAAACCAGTCAACAAGCTCCGGAATGGCGCCTTCCAACTGAGCCGAAAACGAAAAAAGCACGATAAAAAGTGAAGGTGATGTTGACAGTTTTTTCGATTATCGCGGTGTTGTGCACTCGGAATTCTTGCCAGAAGGTGAGACAGTAAATAAAGAATATTATCTGAGCGTTAAGCGACGTTTGAGAGAGCAAATTCGTCGAAAAAGACCAGATTTGTGGAAAGAAAAGTCATGGAGTGTGCATCACAATAACGCACCATCTCACAAGACTATCAATGTGAACGAATTTCTGGCCAAAAACTCAATAAATCTTATCGAACAACCACCGTATTCCCCTGATCTGGCTCCAGCTGACTTTTTTCTCTTTCTTAAACTCAAATTACCACTTCGAGGCACCCGTTTTCAGTCGATAGCAAACATCAAAGAGAATTCGCGGCGAGTACTGAAGTCGATTCCGGAAAATAAGTTTCAAAAATGTTTTGACGATTGGATTATTCGTTGCCATAAGTGTATTATCTCGGAAGTGGCCTACTTTCAAGGCGATACAATAAATTTGGATGAATAATGCATATTTTGTATGTTATTGACCAATTTCCGGTACTTTCTTGACAGAATGTATATTTACTCTAAGTAAGAAAACAATCTTTCATATCTCGTATCACACCTCATTGTTCTCGAACAAATGTACTCCGTGTATGATTATTGAAGATGCAAAAACAATAAAATAACCATTCTTACCTTAGCTTGCAAAATCTCTCTTCCAAAAACAAGGTTTCATTATCTCCCTCGAAGACCACTGCAAAGATTAAAGAAGGCATCTGGCGCGTGCGAAAACACCTAGAGATGGCGCGATCTGTTACTAGTAACAATTAAGGCATCTAGCCAGAGACAATTTCCCCCACAACTCTAAAGCCACGTCCAGACATGGAAACATGTTTCCGGAAACATTGTTTCCAAACTGTTTCCCGACATTTGTGTTTTCTAAACGTTTCCATTGAAAAGTTTCACAAATGTTCGCAAACATTTTAGAAACATTGGAAAACATTTAGAAAACAATTCCTTAGGGCCATCAAAAATATGGATATACCGAAATCGGTATGTTGGAATACCGAAAATTTGGTTTTGCTCATACCGAAATATCAATATACCGACAATACTCAGTAGTAGAGCGTTAACGTAGGATTCGGTAGGTCTTGGGTTCGATCCCAGCGATAATCCTGACTGAGGTTTTCCCTGGGTTTTTCTTCAGTCACACTAGGCAAATGCCGGGGTGGCACCTGCAACATAGGCCTGGCCGACATCTTCCTGAAGCCTTTCTCCTCATCAATCCCGGCCTGAATATCTGATGCCTAAAGGTCATAAATAAAATTTAGAAAGTCAATACTGTCTTTCCTTTCTTCTTTTATTTCTTTCCTTGGCTAAGGTCGGAATGAGGTAGGAAGAGGATGGGAAAGGTATTGTCCAGGGCCCTTCCTAATTTACCATCGCGCCATTGCAGTTGCAGATGCATCATAATAACGAAATCCGAATTCTGGGTCTTTGAACCTGTGACCGAAATCGGATGAAGCCATTGGACCGGATATCTGAAACCCCGAAGATCGGAGCTTTGGATATCCGCATCCTGGTGGATCCATTCCTACTCAACAATTTTCGAATTACAACAAAATGTTGCTGAAATATATTTTGCTGCTTGCTTTCATCCCATCGTCAAAACTGCCGCTGCGTGATTGACCTTTCTAATTAACACGACATGAAGTCGGCGAATCTACAGCAACTGTGGTTTCATTATCAGGAAAGGCCCAAACACTACCTGATTAGAGCGGACCGTGGTGGATGAATGGGTAGAGCGCTCATCTCTAGTGCTTGGGTTCGTCGGTTCAAACTCTCCTCATGTCATGTGAGCTTTGTGGTGAACAAACACCGTGTGCGTGGGTTTGCTTGGGTTTCCCCGTTTCCTACCACTTTCTTCATTCCACCAATCATTCCATCATTATCCATCTGGTCTGAACCTGAGTGGCCTAAAGACTTTCGAAATTATTTCGAAATGAGTCTGTGCGTTAATTTAAATGATATAATGTGTTATTCTGTAATATAAATAATAACCTTTGTCTTTCTAATGTCAATGTTGTTTTCTTACGTGAGATTTTTTTTATTTTTTTTATTTTATTTTTATTAGAAGTTAGCACGGATACAGCAAACGACATTTTACACCGTTTTTGTAACAAACAATAAACAATAACAACAATAATAAAAAATAAACAACAAAGACTTATTCAATAAAAACAATACATTTTATTTCATTCATTCATTCTAGAGTCATATAACAAGCCTTTAGAAATTTACTTTTACTGAAGCAGAAATCTGGTGGCAAAGGAAGACTATTGTAAAAAATGTGACAATCTATATACAAGAGATCGCTGGACCAAACACAATCTCGGTTTTGGGAGGCAGAAATGATGTTGTGAACGAGAATTTTGTCTGGGTACTCTTAGGCTAAAAAGTGGATCGCCAACATTTCATTGCTTATCGCTCGTGTAAATATACACTATATTATTACACTGGCAAGGTTAAAAGATTAACAATTGGACCCATTTGCTGCCGACCGGGTGGTTGTCAATTTTTCTGTATTAAGTTCAATGTTTGCCTAGCACAAGGTTCTTGAGAAAAAAAAAGGAATTACATCTTTTATTTCCAACTGCACGGTTGCAAAGCAAAGCCCTCAATAAAATTCGTAAAATGTATGGGATGCCTTGACTTCGTAACCAGCTATTGGGGCTGGAAGAGTGTTAAGGTGTGAGGACTAGTATATATACACAGAGAACTGACGTGTGGCGGCGGTGTATTGGGCACCATACCCGGCCGGCAACTGGGAAATCTGGCTTCAAGTCCCGGTCGCGGCGGTTGTCAATGTTTCTGGTAATTTCAATGTGTACCTAACACAAACTTCTTGTGAGAAAAGTAATTACAACTCTAAATATAGATAAGTACGCCTAAAATTATACTATGTTTTGCATATGAACCGGAATTTCGGGGGGGGGACCAGGCCAACTCCCTAAACACATACGTCCATGAGTACCTCCATATCGCTCACTATCATTGTTTGTCGGTATTGTGATATTGTTCGGTATTTCGGTATATTGATATGGTTTTGGTATGTCGGTATAATGGCATTTTCGGTATTTCGGTATTATCGGTATACCGATAATTGTCGGTATCCAAAACATACCGAAAGTCAGTATGAAAATCTCAATACCGAACACCCATACACTTTCTGATGTTTTTCCAGAGAGAGAAACAATGTTTCTTGTTTCCCGTTTGAAATGGATAACAGGAAACATTGTTTGCAAACATTCTGTACCAAACCTCGGTTTTGGAGGTAAACCGTCTCCAAAAGAATGTAGAATCATAATGATGGCCTCAAATAGTAAATAAGAAATTAAATTACAGAAGTTATAAGTTGTGTTAGCGTACTCCAGCTAGATGAGGCATGAGATAGATACAAAATTGTACCTTTTCGCATGCTCTTGTTCGAGTAAATTCCAGAGATTATTCGAGATCAATGAAGAAACGATACCACATTTCCTTTCCCAATTGCTGAACATGTATGATGTGAGTTACCGACGAATAACAAGTAAATTACAGCAGCGTTCCGCAATTGTGGTGCTTGATGTTTGCCCTAGTTGTCCTCTGAGTCTAGGTCATAAGTAAACCGAACACAATGACAAATATCCGTCTTTGTTATGATTCTGCCAACGCTAGGTTGAATATGAACACAGTGACAGTACAGTCTGATGAACTCAAGTAATCGAAATACTGACCTAGAATAAAATAAACATTATACCCAGACCGCCACAGGATAGGGGAGATGTTGTTGGAAAGTGGTCGGTCAGGTGCTAGTGTGTATCATTTCGACATTTGTCTGGTATGACTGAGGGGAAAACCTGGAAAAGTCAGAATGGGCGCCTGCTGCTATCTTCCCAGGACTTCCCGATTGCTCTACTGAGCTACGGTCGTTCGCTAATTATAATGAATAGGTTACTAATTAAACCAAATACGGTCTTCGTTACTGCACAGAGTATAAACGATCCTCACGAGCATCTGAGGAACCAAAGTCTTCATTTTAAATCCACGCTGTCATACAACTTTGAAAAATCGACCATTTTCTATTAATCTAAATGTGTACCTGTAAATTGGACACGTATGATTAGTCATTGTATTTTCTTTCCTTACAGGATTCCACCTTGGTTTCAGAGTAAACTTGACGTGGCAAGGTCTCATGTACATCAATATATGTTTAGTACCTGCGGTGGCGATAATTTCTATTACTTTCTTCTATGTATTAATTTATTTTTACCTACATATAGCACTAAACTATAATCATATAAACACAGGTTGAATTCTGTTGAAACAATTCTTATTTTAAACGCATTTGTTTTAGAGAAATAGTCGAATCTGCTTGTGTTTGTGATTACAATACAATGCTATGTAGGGGTAAAGTCACAAATTAGTCAGGGTTCCCACTCATTTCACAAGATCAAATTCCCTGACTTTTCCAGGTTTTCCAGCTCACTACTCAGAAATTTCCAGGTACCCCATTTTCTCTATATATGATAATTCCATGGGAAAATAAATAACATAGTTGCATGAAAATAAAGATACATCAAAATATTTCACTGTATTCTTTTTTTAAATTGCTTCGTGGTTGGCACATTTGCCTCAAAGTAATTTCAAAAACGATCTAACCTTAAATGCCTACTGTAGCTAAATGAACTTCAAACAATAAGTTATCAAATTCCCTGACTTTTCCATGTTCTCAGACATTTTTAGTGAAATTCCCTGACTTTTCCAGGACTTTTTAGTGCTACGCTGGATTCCATGACTATTTCAGGTTTTCCCGGTTTTCCAGGTGAGTAGGAACCCTGTTAGTATCACCGACGAAACTAATGGAAATAGTAGTCACCGCACGTACAGAACGTATATTGATGTACACGAGACCTTGTCACGTCAAGCTTGCACACTTGAATGGTGAACCGACGAAACAGCAAACACAAAATAGCGACAGACAAAAATCGTTACCGAAAGAAAACAGCGACATACAAAGCCCGCGATAGGCAAAAGCCGCGACAGGAAAAAATATCGACGCCCAAAAATCGCGACGCGCAAAAGCCGTGACACACAAGAACATCGACATCCAAAAACCGCGGCAGGCAAAAACATCTACATACAAATACAACGACAGGCAAATCCTCGAGAGGCAAAATCAGATATAAAAAGTGATGCATAAATACCGCGATGCTCGACAAAAGCAATAAACAGAAGCGCGACGCACAAAACAGCGACCAACAAACCGCGACAGGCAAAAACATCGACATTCAAACCACCATGACCGAATAGTGACGCACAAAACAACGGCCCAAAAGTCACGACGCACAAAATCTAGGACAAACAAAACCGTGGCAAACAAACGTAATACTGCCTACACCAGAGGAATTTAATTGATGTATATCTTTTCAACGAACTGTACACAAATGAATATTTCCTAGGCACAAATAAAACAGAAACGATTGGCGCAAATTTCTTTTTAAAATTTACATTGCTAATTCGGTTTCAAAACTTTTTCCTTTTTAATTTCGACGTGAAGCTTGCCACCACTCGTAAGAAATTAAATATCTCATATATTTGTGACGAACTGAGCACAAGAGAAACTTTCTACGTCACAAAATAAGCTCAAACTTAGTTTCGAAATTCACATTTTCGGCAAATTTAAACTTGAAACTGCTCCCCAAAATTGAGTGTCGCATAATTTTGCGACGAATTGAGCACAATCGAAACTTTTTGTGGCACAAACTATTGCACTACTTTCGGTCGTTTGTGCCGTTTTTGCTGCTGGAGCTTCATAGAGGTCACGCGTTCCAGTTTAGTCTGTCACAGAATAAAACAAGTTAACGCTGCGATTCTACTAACAATCTTTTGACAACATTTCAGGCACACAAACATTCATTTTTATAAAACATTTCGACAACGCTTACAACTACAGTGCTTAAGGACGGGAAATACCATAGTATATTTCAATTGTATCGAATAGTTTATACGACGTTTGGTGCAGATAAGTATAACGATATGGATATAGATTGAAAAAGTGGATATAATATTTTTAATTTAACACTGACAATTGCGGCGCCTAATCATGATGTCTAAGTGACTGAGCTAGTCAAGCCAAGACTAATCCAACGACATCACAACTACGTCACTACACCTTGTGGATCATAAGATATTATTGGACACTTTTTGACAACGCTGACAGCGCGATCCTTGGGAATAGGGACATTTATAGTATTTTTTTATTGTGCTGAATAATAATAATGGCAAGTTTGGTACTGCTACATCTAATGTAGAAGACAGCAAATTGAAAAGAAGGAATTGTAGAGAAAATAGGTTGGCACCACTGAGGACTGGGATGACTCGGAACGGTGACACCAAATGAATTGATATATTGTTTCCAATAACCTTTATGCCAATTTTGGAGCAGATAGTTTGCACAGCTTGACAGTAATTTCAGAAACTGAATTGACACTGACGAACACTACCAATCAAGTTTGTTCCTGCGGCTCTCGGCTAGTCCATCCGAGAGCTACATCTCTACACATTGTGGTTCATAATATATTTTGTGCACACGGGTTGGCAATAATGACAACGGGGTGTTTGATGACAAATCAATCACAGTAGATTTCTGTTGTGTCGAATAATAATGTTTGTGTCAAGTTAGATGCTCCTACGTTTAACATAATAGAAGCAATTTGAACAAATATTTTTTATACCTCTCTACCTCAAGTACCTCTCTACACCTTGTAGTTCCTAAGATTTAATTTCAGGACACGGGCGGACGAATGAATTGATCAGGATTATAAGGACCCTATTTTCTATAGCTTTGCTATCAGTGGATCTAAAAGTGGATAATGGTTACTTTCTATGTGCGAAAATGTATTTGAAAAATAAATAACAAATTAAATAACATAAAGAAACAATGCGATCCTTGACGTCTGAAAAAAGCACCGAGACGGCGCTCTGACTCCACAAAACCCCTGGATATAAGTATACTTGCGTGACGTACTTGTGTGAAAAGCATTACCTTGATATGCAGCCAAGAAAAGGGAATATTAAAAGAATAACGTCTTCCGTCGTCGAGAAAAGTCTAAATCTGAAAATCACACAATGTTGTATAATGCCCTCCTTTCAATGATTCTGCCAGATCCTCCAATGAGGGTGTTATCCCTCCAAATCATCAGTCACACACAAAAGTTTTACTGTTAAAAATCGATAGAAACCATCTAAAACTAACATGACTATTATAATAGTAAATACGGCAGAAGTCGACGAGCGTCTCCCGCTAGGAGTTCAAGAGGGGAAATTGAAAAAAAAACATGACCGCACCGAACCTTACCTAACCTCAACCTTCCCCTGGTCACAAATTTTAGATAATGTACGACAAACGCAAAAAAAGGCAATTATTAATAATAAATATGAGCATATAAAAATATATTTTGAAAGAAAAAATGTCGACCCGAGGGGCGTTTGAACCCGGGACCTTTTACTCAAGAAGCGAACGTCTTGACAATTTTCTTTTTAACAATAACAATTTATTAAACTCAAAAGTGTACAATAATAACTGTGGATCTCTCCTGTGTGTCGAAAAAGTCGAAAGTTATTTACCTGCGTACGTTCAGTAAAAAGGCAATACTGGTTCCAACTTTCACCTTATTAGACTACAAACATCTTAGACAGAACAGAGTCTAAACATAAAAGGTCTTATTATAATTGTCTTTACATAGTTTTTGATATTTCGCTGACATAGTGTTGTAGTTATAGTTGATATATTCAATATAATAAAGAACATTAGAAGATTCAGGTGAACTTAAAGTGAGTTGAATTTCATGCGCAAGTAACCAAAATATAATTCTCTTTTTAGCTTTCGGGAAAACACGGAATGCTGGAAAGTACACTAGCTCAGCATCCGAATAATACACTGGCGCTGCTCGCGCAATGCGCCAAACAATTTTTTTTACAATGAATCCATATTTGGTTGATTTTGCCACAATTGCTTATTCTATGTACTATAGCATCTGGTTTGTTACAGAGTTGATAATTAGGAGTTTCGGTAATACCGAGCTGATACAGTCTATTGTTAACAGGATAAATTTGGTGTAATACCTGATATTGACTATCAAGCACTTTGTAATTATCTTTGACTTCCATTAAATATGGCCATATTTCATCCCAACATATATTGTTAAAATATCTCTCGATGGCTGGGAGAAAACCAGGTCCAGTATTTTGTAAGTTAAGATTCCCTCCCATTTCCGGATATAAAGCGGTAATTGATCGTCAATATGGCGGAAATCTTCTTCTAGCATTCTGGCAGAAAATGTATGGGGAAATTGTAAGAAATTTTGCATTGTACGATGAAGGAGCAAGGCGTTCCCTTGTAACTGCAATTTTTTGAGGCCTAAACCTCTCTTATCAAATGACAAATAGCAAGTGTTGCGGTGCATTCGCGATGCTTTGGAACGCCATATAAAACGACCAATTTTCATGGAAATGCCCGCAAAAGTTTTAGGTGGCAACGGAAACAATTGCAAGTAGTGGGTTGCCTTACTCAGAATATATATATATATATATATATATATATATTGATAAATTGCACTCGAGCTAATATGGTGGGAAAACGTTGGTTATAGATTTGCAATGATGCAGTAATACTTCGAAGCAATTGATCAGCATTGAGGTTAAAAGTATGCGAAATATGATTAGTCCACCATATGCCTTAAAATTTGAGTTTAGAGACCGTTTCCCCATGCTTGGTCCACTCTACATTACCTGTCTTCTGAAATGGTAAGATTTTTGTTTTGGCGTGGTTGAGATTGATATTAGACACGGCACTAAAGTGTGTCAATCCGTCATGAATGACCTGGAATTCTGCCAGCGACCGAGAGATCCAAATCTCATCATCAATATAAACAATAGCCTTTAGTATGGTGTTCTGAAAATATATACCCTGCAATTGATTAGTCAGATATTGCGTTAAAGGAGCCATAGCTAACGTGTACTTATAGGTTGCAATGGGACTGCCTTGATTTACGCCACGTTCAATACGAAAGGCAGGTAAAACTCGTTGATTGATATTTAAAGATATTGAATGTGCCTCGTATATATTGGACATCATTTGAATAAATAACTCAGGAAAATGAAATTTTCGTAAGGTGTCCAGTAAATAGGTTAAATTCAGTGAGGAGAAGGCATCGGCAAAGTCAGTCGATACAACAGCAAAATCTGGTATGATTGAGTGTTGGTAAGCCTGTGTAAGTTCGCGAAGAGACGCAAGTATCACTTGCAAGGGCGTGGTGTTCGTAATACCACCCTGACAGTCCTCTATTAACACCAACATCAGAGGTTTAAGTCGATCAGTAAATTTTCTTACTACAATTTTATAATCCGTATTTAACAAGGAAATCATTCGATCCCTGGGAGAATTGTTACCATTTTGCTGGCCTACTTTAGGTATCAGTATACCGTACGATTGAGCCATTTCTAGAACCATTTTCTTATTGTCTAAATACAAATTATACAACTGAAGCAAGAAGGGTAGTAATGATTTACTAAAGGTTTTGTAAAATCTGAGGCCGGTATCATCAGGCCCTGGCGAAGCATTGATATTCATATTTGTAATGGCAAGAAGAATTTCAGCATCAGTAATCGGTGCACTTAAAGTATTTTGTTGGTTGATATTAAGCTGTTGTAAATCGACGTGAGAAAGGAATGAGACGGGGTCCTGTATCGTGTGTTGTTTGTAGAAATTTAGATAATGGATTGCACTGTTGGATTGCACCATAAACGTTCCCCCCTTCATGAGTACTATTAGCATCAGTTAAATTATTAATAATTTTACATTTAGCTCGTTTTCTTTCACTAATTATGGCAGGATAAACTGCCAGTTCATGTATACCTAATTGATTTAATTTAGTGCGAACTTGGACGCCCTGTATATGTTTCATGTGACATAATCGTATTTGACTTTGTAATTGTTTCACCTTAGAGTACCATTTTACGTCATTGTGAGCTAATTGATTGTAATATTGCAAATTTACATATGCACTACGTAACTGTTCTTTTTCATACTTAGCTCTAGTTTTAGAAAAAGAAATGGTTTCAAATTTTACACTTTTCTTAAAATGACACCACCATAGTTGCATATTACGTTGTTTGAGAGTTTTTTCTTATGTTGCACCCATAAGTTCATAATCAGTTGTTTATATTCATTAAGTTCACAGACTTGATTGTTCAAGTTCCACGTAAAACTTGGAGAGAAATGAGTTTTTATATTAGTTTGCACTGTACACCTGACAAAAGCATGATCTGAGAAAGGCATCCTCTGTATTGTTATTGTTTTGATTTTATGGTGAAAATGATTAGAGTAATAGATGACGTCCAGCCGTGACCATCCCGTTGAGTAAAAATAAGTGGCCCCTATGTCTCTGGGGAACAAAGCATCCCAACTATCAATTATATTAAACTCCTGATCGTTTGTTTTTTGTAGAGCCAGACTAATGTTCACTCCGGTAGAACTGTCCTTGCTCTGACGAGTAGTGTTCCAATCACCCATAAGAATAAGTGGATAGTTGTGATATTTTTGCAGTTCCAATGCCATCACATTTTCTAAAAAAACTCCACGATGACACTTATTACTCGTTCCACTGGGTAAATACACACCTATTAATATTATTTGCTGTTGCAACTGTATGGAAATTAATCTGCCCGATTCATGCATGAAAAGAGTAGTGTACTGTAGGTCACCTCTGACAAACATTGAAATTCCAGTTTTAGTTTGTAAATGAAAATTATGTATAGCGTCATAATTAGATATATCCCACATCTGGAGGACTGTTTCCTGCACTGTAATTACAGCACATTGATGCACAAACTGTTTCAGCAATTATACTTTCGTTTCCGATTCGGCATGGACAACATTAAAGGTTGCAAGTTGGAGCGTAGTTATACTAAAAATGACATAGCACCAAAAACACACTGAAAACGTCATTATGGAAGGAATTATAGGTCCATTTAAACACAATATTTCGTTGTTTACAGCTACGAATTACGTACCTGTGTGTTCTGTCAATCACTATGAGAAACAGTTTGTACTTGGTCTTTTCCTACCCCCGCCTACTGAGAGCGAGTTCGCCGGGCGTTACTGGATCAGGAAGTTTTCACTCGTTTAGCAGCTCGGTGGTCGTTGTGTTTGTTGATTTTTCTTACTTTGGAGTTGGAGGACACCGACGCAACCACTACTGGAGATTGCACTTCACTGCTATCGCTTTCTGAACAGGAAAAAGGAATTTGCACGCTGTCAAAACCACTCGTTGTTTCTTTAGCAGCAACTGTAACTGGAAGAGAGGGTACTGTTTCAGAACTTATGCTCGGCGCTTGGGACACAACACTGGTGCCCTTCACACTGCGCTCGCGAACATCAAGACTGCTAATGTTGTCAGAACACGTTGAAACCAACAGCATACTATTTTATGTTACGCTATTGTGTGCTTTGTCTAAGGAAGTTACAGAATCAGCTGATTCAATAACTAACCCCGGGCTACACTCCCGAGTCTCACCGACCTTCAAACTATTACCTCCTGCCAACACAGAACTTGAAGCACCTTCCTCAGCTGGCTCGTGTTCAGGGTTGCCAGTAGTAATTGGTTGTTATAAATTCTGGTGTTTCTCAGCAGTACTCAAGATCGGAAATACAGTTTCCAATAATAATCGAATTACAGGATGTTGAAAATAATTCTGATCTAGTGGCCTAGAGGTAATAGCAGTATGATTATCATTAACACTGTCACGTACCAATTCACCTTGCACACGAAGTTGGATTTTGAAGTTGTGTAAGGAAAAGTACGTGGGTAGTTTTCGATAGAGTTTAGAAAAAGTCACTAAACACTTCCCAGGATAGGCATTGAAGGCGTAAATATTATTTTTGGGAAAATATATACGCTATATATTTACAACTGAACCAAAGTCACTAAAGTATTGGCGAATGTGGTACGACCCATATGGCAATAGTTATGTAATCATGAAGCACTTCACTCACCGGTATATTTTTTGTACGTGATCCGATTCATAGGATAATTTACCAGCACCCCTTGTTAACGCTCGTTGAAGGATGGAATGATTCTGTATCTTGAAAAATGTATTTTTAAAATAGAAATCCGCCTCGAGACAAAACTTCATACTACAGTAGACCTATGTTACGGGCAATGGCGTCGTGTAGCGTAGGTAAATGTAATTTTCCTCGTAAGTCGTGTAAGTCCAATTGAATGGTATTAATTGTTCTAATGGTGTTTGAAGATTGAGCCATAATATTCACTAAGTAACTTGATAAACGAAAGTAGTTATTTCACTTCACACAAATGTAGGCCAGACTCTGTTGACCCCAACCACTAGAGCTCGACTCAAACACGTCCTCACAGTAGCTCGCCAAGCGAGCTTCACGACCATTTGACCACAAAGCCGAGTTGGGAAATCTTGATTTCGTCGTTGTATTTACAGTGGGTAGCGTCAGAGCCAGTCACTATGACGTCGTCGGTGATGACGAATTCCGCCGTGTTTACTATCTTAACCCTCAAGTCTAAAACTCCACTTCCTTCCTTCCCTAACATTGGTTCTACACTTACTTCAAATTGGGAATCCTGGCCATAGAGACAGAAATTTGAGACAGCTTTATTGGCGAGAGGAGTGAAGCCAAGAGACAGAAGGGACGAAGGATTTTCACATTTACTGGCCGCATATTGAGCGGTACTCTATACTCTATATTGCCTTCTCATTCTTTGTTATGGGAAGAGAAATTGTGAGTGAAAAGCGCGCATGTCTACTGAAACCTCCAAAATATATCGGTGTTCGAAGAACATGCGTAGCGAATTGACAATTGTAAAGTACTTGAAAATGTCCCACATGTGTTGTGCTGTACATTTTAGTAACACGATAGAAACGTGCGTTTCGAAATCGTTACTGACTGACGCACAGAACTCGGTATAGATGGACTCTAACGGGACCATACAGGATGGTTTAGACGCTGAACCGTAAATTTGAATTCACGGGACGTCATGAAAGTTCTCCTTATTCAATCCTGTTCTAACAAGGGAAAGTCACGATATCTTGTCGCTGAAATGCGAGTCCAACATAATGCGTCTGATAGAACATGGTTGAGATCTGGAGAATAACAAAATTTAAGATGAGGTGGACAAGGGTAGCAAGGGACAAGGGCTGCAAGACTAAAGGGTGTGTGTGGCGTGGATAGAAACCTCGAAATCCACTGACGTTAAATAAAGACAAAATTGGTGTTTCAGAACGAAATCTGTTACTTTCGGGAGGTGATTCCTGACATTGAAGCAACTAATAAAAGTCTCATCAATAGAACCTGTTTTCGACTGTCGCTGTCTTTATGAGCAGCAGTTCATGTCTGTGGCGATACTTTGCCTGTCGTGGTTTTTGTGTTTGTTTTTGTGCGTTGCTGTAATTGTCTGTCGCTGTTTTTGGCTGACGCGGTTTATGGTTCTTGCTACTTTCGTGCGTCGCGGCTTTTGTCATCGCTGTTTTTGTCTGCCGCTATTTTTCGTAGGTCGCTGTTTCTGTGTGTCGGGGTCGATGTTTTGCGAGGAGCGATTTCGACGTGGCGTTTCTGGGTCGCTGTATTGTCTGTCGCGGATTTTATCGTCGCGGTTTTATGTGTCGCGATTTTCACCTGTCGCCATTTTGTGCGTCGGGGATTTTCACTCCCCATTTTTGACTGTCGCGGATTTTATCGTCGCTGTTTTTGCCTGTCGCAGTTTTTGTACGTCGCGTTTTTTGCCTGTCGTGGTTCTTGTCTGTCTGTCGCTATTTTTACACGTCGCGGTTTTTTATCGTTGTTTTGGAGTCGTGGTATTTGTACATCGCTCTTTTCACCCGTCGCTGTTTTTGTGCGTCGGTGTTTTACCCGTCGCGGTATTTGTAATCGCGCTTTTTACTTCCCTGTTTCGTCGTACAACTTGCTTGAATCAACCTCAACATATCAAGCTTGATGTCAAGCTCGACATAAGAAGTAATTAATCGTGATTAAAGCTTGATGTCAAGCTTGAATTACTGTTTGCATTAAGCTTGACGTGAAGTATCAATCACGCATAATTAGTGCTTATTTCAGCCTCATATTCAACCTTGTATCAAGCTTGACGTTAAGCCTGAATAAGCTTGAATAGACCTAATCTTCAAGCTTGACGTTAAATTTCAATCAAGATGTGATGTGCTTAAACTAGCGTGCTTGTTTCAATCTTTATTCCAGCTATTCGAATTGACACATCAAGCTTGATTCAAGGGTAAAATACTATGTGGGAATAGATTAAGGCCATAATATATCCCTCGCACAGAAGTGTTGGAGTCCACCAACTCCTTTTGCTACGTTCATACAAAATGACATATATCACGATATATGACACAGAGCCTACCGCCACGTCCTCCTCGAAAAATCTTTAGTTCTACTAACAGGTCTGGACGCGAAACATCTTAGCAATTAAAGTTTATCGCTGTCAGAATTTTAAACGGAAGTTGAGTCAACAATGCGTCACTACTAGCTTGTTATGTAACACGTGAACTGTAAATACAACTTCAGAAATACATTCTGCCAGGATGCTTCGGTGGCCTGGTGGTTAAGGCGTCGGCTTGTTAAACGAAGGAGCTTGGCTTCGAGTCCCGGCAGAGTTAACACTTTTTCTTTCAAAATATATTTCCATATGTTTATATGTATTATTAAAAATTGTTTTCTTGCACTTTTCGTAGATTATCTTAAATTAGTGACCATACGAACGTGGAGGTTAGGTAAGGTGAGGTGCGGTCATGTATCTTTATACACTCTTTGTTCTTGACGCAAAATTCCGACAGCGATATGGTCGTCTTAGTAACTTGTTTCGAAAGCATTGTTTCTGAAACATGTTTCCATGTTTCCAAATGTTTCACAAATGTTTGCAAACATTTAAAAAGCATGGAAACATTTTGAAAACAATGTTTTCGAAAACATGTTTCCATGTCTGGACTTGGCTTAAAATAGCAGATACCATAACACTTCCTATTTCTCACGATGGTAGAATTTCCCTCTGTCTTAAGGGGTTGAAAGGTGACTTTTAATATCGTAGCAGCGCAGAGGTGAGGATTTTAATGTGCAAAGGTGTCACTTTTATCAAAACAATGACGCCATGTTGCGTCAGGGCAAGGGTTAATTACTGTCAAAAAATTGGCTTCTACTACTCTTGATTAATTAAAAGGGGAGAAGAAAAATATTACTCTTTTTAAAACCCCAAAAGGAAGAAGAGAGGGAGTAAGGAAACTCTTCTCCATGATATGTTCTGTTTATTTAGCTTCTCTGGAGGTAAACTTTACACGACTAACGTAAAGAAAGCATTTGACTTCATGGTCTTTAGAGCAACTTTCAGAGGAAGGTTGCGACTTCGAGTTCTGGTGCTGGTCGTTTTGATTCAGGTTTTCTGCATATGTATCGTATATTTTCTTCGAGTTTTTATCGAATTAATTTTAATTCAAAGCTATAAGTTCATACATAATGAAGGAGTGGTCACTATAGGGTGTTCAGAAAGTAATTGGAAACTTATCTGAAGATTGTAATAATGATAATGAAATACAGGTACGTATTAAATCTTAAAAACAATGAAAATGTAAGGCATTGAAGCTATTATATACATCGAATACCGGAAACTTTGGTAGCTAGGTTGATCATTGAGTATTTAACATGTTGATACTATTTACCATTGCATAGAATCGCAGTAGCTCAGACGGCAGCGCGACTGACTACGAATCGGGAGCCCGGGTTTAAATCCTGGTCAGGACATTGGAGACTTTTCTCTGTGTTCCAATGCCTGGCGTGCTGAGGTGTACTCAGCCTCCTATCAAATTGAGTACCTGAGTGTCCTTTGTATTCCTGTGCGCCTTTTGAAGGTAAACTCGGTCTACCGTGGGACTGACCGCCCTTTACCTTAAGTCAAGAAAATGTGGAGCGCTACCTTCACATTCCCGATGCACTGTTCACGGCGCGTGCGTATCGCACAGGAGATGTCTTTATCTTTTTTACTATATAAATCATAGATATTACTATATTTTAAGATAGAAATGTTAATTTCAGAAACATCTCATGCAATGTAAGAGGTAAGCGTGTACAGAAAAGCAACCCTTAAGAAAGTCGAATTAACGCAGTCAACGCATATGACGCATGCAACGCACGCGTACATAAACCCCCTAAAGTTTTCGGGTGAATTCCCATATTATTCTACTAACCGTGATCATTCTTTAGCAGGTCGTGGGGTGGTGGTAACTTAAAAAAAAACACCGAACAATAAGATAAATAAACTTCTTGTTTCCGAAAGGTAATAAACTAGTGTTATTTTTTTAGGAAAAGACTAACGATGCGAAATAGAAATAGTGATTTATGAAATTAATGAATTTCGGACACTTGGAAGACTTTTTAAACATTTACATCTTTCTGGAAAAATAATAAGCAAAGGTATGTCTGGAAAGTCTCCGACCATAATAAAAAATGTTTCATTTTTCATCTTCTGTTTTTTTCTGGGAGTTAATGTGTAACACTTCAGGTCCACTGAGCTACTACATTTGTGTATATATTCAGTAGAAAGTTATTATATAAATATATCTTGTAATCTAAAGTTTAAATTAATTAGGTTAACAAGAACTAGCCAGTTCGAACTGTGAATATGTGTAAATGTATGTATAAGTGCTGAATTATTTCTTTGCGATATGCGTAACCAGTATTTTTATCTGTAATCTGTTATAACCGTAAGTTAGTATTAATTTTTGTGTTAACTTCTGAGTTTTTCTCTCTTTTTCATATAACATTATTTAGGGGATAAAAATACGTTTTCTCCAGGGTCTACTCGAACTCCAGCGCCTAGTACGAATCTCTCATATGCTCTTAGCAAATGAGAAAGCTGGACAGCCAAGCCTTTCCTTCTAATTTTCACGTAACTGCCTCTGTCCAACATGCGAGGTCCTGAGGCATATAATGAATGATTAGCAGGCCTCGTGGCTCATTGTCCAATCATCGACCATTGCAGCAGAAGGCGACAGACGGATGTGGAAGAAGTTTTGGTGAGAAAAGACCTTTACGGGGGCACTCGCGTATACATTTTCTTTTGATATAAAAGAGCAACTACGATTACACTCTGATTTTCCTTCTTTTTCATTACCAATTAAAGAATTTATTAATATAAATTTATTTTTGCAGCATTTGCCAAATTTACGCTCTCTAGTAAGTAATCTTAGCTTGAATCAGATCAAAATATAGCACAAAGCGGTTTCGACCCTACAATAAATTAGGGGCTTTGCAAAAACCAGACTCATCAAGAGGAAGACGGTTGGGTCCGTCGGTGGTACGTTAATAGTTAATTTTTATCTTGAGAAAATTAGTCTTTCAGACACCACATCCGGTTTTTCTTCATTCTAATAGTAAATGTAAAACATTAACGTAATTATTCAGTAATGTGAGAAATAAACTCAAGATTTATTATTACTCAGATAAATATTCTTTGAGAGATAGAGCATTGTATCTTAATATCATCTACGGTATAGCCCTTATTTTAAAAATGAGTAGGCCAGACAGAGAGGTAAACTGCGAATGTCGGTATGGTAATTTTTAAGCAACTCATTCAAGGTCGTTATTCCAAACAATAGCTCAGCTAAATGAGAAGACGGCTCTTGGAAATTAAAGTAAGAAAGAACCCTTTGCAAATCGCCTTTACAGTAGCTACGCTAAATGGAGACGGAATGAGTTAAATCAATCTCACCAACCTAAAGTAGTTCTAATTGATTACGAGGCCAAATTATAAGAACAAAGAAAGTAAGATATTCGTCGTGTATGTGATTGCATCAAGTATTCATGGCACGGGCTTAGTGTGCTAACCACTTGGTAAATCAATTTTGTAAGCTTGTATAATTTTGTTCATTGTTGATATAATTTATTTCATATTTATTGGCCCGTAAATTCTTTTGCTATGTTTTTGATAATTGCTCACTGAGTTGCTGTGCAAACCACTGAGTACAGAAGCCTGGTCCTTAGGCGAATCCAATTACAGTAATCTTTTAATTTCAATTAGAGCAATTAGAGACTAATTAGAGACAAATCATTTAATGATATATTGTCAAGCCATTTAATTATATATTTTCATTTTACACTTATAATAAACGTTAAATGTTAAAAAAAATGTCGCGCGTTAGAGTGTAGTCACGTAAGCTGGAGAACTAGTCAGGATTGCAAACCTACATGTAGTAAACTATATGATAGCTGCACTGTTGCCAGACATTTTTTTTTCATTTTTTTGATCAAAGTATGGTACGAGCGAACATTGACCAATAGTGTGTGATTGTTACTTGTTGAAGACACTTGTACTGCGTAACGGGCTTGTGACCAGATATACGTGATAGGCAAAGTGGTATATAGCGAATATTGATTTAAGTGAATAAATAATAGAACTTAACTGTGTGAGACAACCCGAACGTTGTTAAATTATACGTAGATTGGGGAGCACGTATACAAGATTCAATATGGGAGCATGTCATAAATATCAAAAGCAAATATCAAAACAAGATAGTAAGAAAATTCAATGTACTGATTGTGGGAATGTATTTCATTTCGTGTGTGTTAATCTGAAGGATGAGGAAGTAAAGTATATGCGATCAATCGATAAAACTTGGCAGTGTAGTGAATGTGAAAGGATGAAAAGTAGTAGAAATAAGAATAGTTCGGAAAAAGAAGAAGAAGAAAAGGGTCCAACGATGAGGGAATTATACAAACTACTATCGGATGTGAAAGATGAGATTAAAGACCTGAAGAGAGCGAATAAGCAGTTGGAACTGGATGGGGAAATCGTTGAGTTCGGCACATGAAAAGTTGGATGAAAACACAGGATTGATAAAGTTTCAAGGGGAGGAAATAAAATCGTGTCTAGACGTCATAGAGAGCATAAAGGAAGCAAACAGAAAACTGAAGAAAGAAGTTGAAAAACTAACTTCACAGATTGATGATTTGGAACAGTATGGTAGGACAAATTCAGTACAAATTCATGGAATCCCGGAGACGGCGAATGAAGATGTAATTGGTGTTGTTAAGAAAGTTGGTTTGGTACTAGACTTAAACATTGATGGGAAAATGTTGGATGTCTGTCATAGGTTAAAGAAAACGGTTAATCAACCCCATGCCGGAATTTTAATGAAATTTGTTAGACGTGTCGATAAGGAATTGTTTATGAAGAAAAGGAAGATAAAACGCAATCTAAACTGTAGAGATACAGGTGTACCTAACGGTGGAACTATACGTATATGTAAATCATAACCTACCAATCCATAGAAGATCAATTTATAGTGAAGCTAGAAAGGTTAAGAATGAAAATAATTATGATTTTGTACGGGTAGACTGGGCAGGGAATGTAAAATTGAAAATAAAAGCTAGTGATTCTAATGTATACACCTTGAAAACTTTGCAAGATGTAAGAAATCTGTAAGGGAAATGAACAATGCAAAACTGTCAATTTACTATCAAAATGTAAGAGGCCTGAACACCAAACTTAATATTTTAAAAACAAATGTTTTGGCCTCAAACTTTGATATTATTATTTTTACTGAAACTTGGCTGCATGATGGGGTATATAATGGTGAATTGCTTGACAATAACTATAATATTTATCGGCAAGATAGTAAGATAAATAAAGCGGGTGGAGTACTGGTAGCCACTAAAATTAATTACTTGGTACAAAAAATTGATATTAGTATAGAATTTCTGGAAGTAGTTGCTATTAAAATTAACCTACCAAATTGTAACCTAGTTGTAGTTTCCTTATACTTTAGGCCTGGCTCGAGAATAGAACTCTATAATGCGTTTTTTAATAAAATCGATGAGATGTTCTACAACGTAAATTCAAAAATGATAATCGTAGGTGATTTCAATATTCCAGCTATAAGTACTGGGGATTACAATTTGTTACAAGGAGGATCTGTATGTACTGCTCTGGCTAATTTTATGGCACTGCATGAATTAAATTCTGTCAATAATATTACAAATCATAATAACAGAACTTTGGACTTGGTACTAACAAATGTGAATGGCAATGTAATTCTTGATAAAGATTTAGAACCGCTGATCGCAGAAGATCTGCATCATCCTTCTATAAACATTGAATTGGAATTCAGCAATAGGATTACAAATAGGGAAACAAAATATACTTTAATGTACAATTTTATTAAGGCTAACTTCTATAAACTATATAAGGATCTTGAGGAGGTAGACTGGAAATCACTTATAAATTCAAATGATCCTAATGACGCGTTAGACAATTTCTACAACAATTTTTATAATGTTTTAGATAAAAATGTACCAAAGTTTTTCATAATCGCAAATATCCAACATGGTTTACAGTAGAAATAATGAATATGTTAAAACTTAGTATCATAGGAGTATTATAGGAAAAGGAAGAATAAATCCGTCTATAATATGAACTTGTTTGAAGAGATACGTCGTAGTGTCATAAATTAATTAAACAAGCCTATGAAAATTACATTAGAAATATTGAAAGTGATCGAAGGGAAAATACTAAAGGTTTTTGGTTGTATATGAAAATGAAAAGAAAGAAACAGAATTTTAGTAATGCCATGAAATATAATGCCCAAACATTAACAACAAATTCGGAAATAGCAAACGCATTTGCAGACTATTTTAGTTCGGTATACGATGATAGTAGTCTTGCTGATTCCACAAAGAACCTACGACATACATTGACTCCGGACTGCCTGGTTATTAATAGTATTAATGAACAAGAATGCATTAAGGCCCTTAAGGAAGTTAAACCAAAAAAATCGAGTGGACCTGATATGATTCCAGCCTATATATGTAAGGCATGAACGGAAATATTGGTTAAGTCTCTGTAATTTTTTTAAATTTAATCCTAAAAACAAATATTTCCAGACATGTGGAAGCGAAGTAAGGTCTGCCCAACATTTAAATCAGGGAATCAAAACGACGTAGAAAATTATAGACCTATCTCCTTAATTAGTTCGCCAGCAAAGGTATTTGAACATATAATCTATGGAAAGCTGTATCATCATGTGAAACCTTATTTGTCTGTAAGTCAACATGGATTTATTTCCGGGAGATCTACATCGACTAATTTGGTTTGTATACACAATATATATCTGATGCTTTAAATTCTGGTGAAACTGTTGATGCAATACATTTTGATTTTGCAAAAGCATTTGATAAGCTTGACCATGGTATCTTAATGTAAAAATTAGCTACATTTGGAATATCTAACGATTTATTGAAATTGATATTATCATATTTAAATAACAGGGAACAATTTGTGACATATAAATGCGAAAATTCATATATTTATAAGGTTAAATCTGGAGTACCACAAGGCTCAAAACTGGACTGTTACTTTTCTTAATACTTATTAATGATTTGCCAAAGAGAGTTAAATCTGCACAATGTATGTTGTTTGCTGATGATTTGAAGTTATATAAAGAAATAATTACTGAACAAGACAAAGTATTGCTACAAATGGACATAGATAGATGCTATGATTGGAGTAAAGAGAATAAGTTATATTTTAACTTAAACAAGTGTTGTACGATTACTTATTCTAGAAAGAAAGTCACGGTCAACTTTAATTATTCAATAAATGGTACCAGTATTGAAAGAAAATATAAAATTAAAGATTTGGGTATAGTCATGGACAATAACTTGTCATCTATACCCAATTGTAATTATATTTTAAATAAAGGTTATAAATTATTAGGCTTTGTAATAAGAAACACAAAGGAGTTTAAAAGTGTAGAAGCAACCGTAACATTGATTAATACATTAGTTAGAAGTAAGATTGAATATAATAATATTGTCTGGTTTCCAGGATACCAAACGTATATTAATAAAATTGAGAAAATACAAGGTAAATTTTTAAAATATTTATACTATAAGAGATATAGAAGATCTGCATACAGAGAACGAATATCTTATAAGTATTTATTAAACGAATTTAAAATATCTAGCTTGGAGAATAGAAGGTTTACTCAAGGTCAAATTTTCTTATATAAATTAATAAATTCGAAAATAGATTGTTGTCAGTTACTTAGAGCCTTGAACTTCAACACTAAACGGGCTATTTTAAGAGTTAGACTTCCTTTCTATATACCAAAGTTTAAAACAATTTTTCATAAAAATTCTCCTATGATAAGAATGTGTTATGAACATAACGAAATTATAAAAATAAATTACAACCTAGATTTTGGTATGAAAATAGAAGATTTTAAGAAAACAATTTTTATTTTATTTAGAAAACAATAGTAGAAATATGAAATGAGTATTAGGTTAACAATTACAATGGTGAAGTTTCCATGTGTATGCTTTGTTTTGAAACTTAATTATGTGTGTTTAATACAGTTTTTTATTCTTTATTATTCATTTAATTCGTAGAATATCATGAGTTCATAATCTATGTTAAATGTATACTATATTTATATCTTCTCCTATGAATAACTTGTCTCTTTCCTAATACTATTTTTCTTCTTCTTCTTTTTCACAAAATATATATAGTCCAGTTATGTCTGGGCATGTGTGTGAGTGCGTGTGTGCGAGTCTGTGTGAGTATATTGTGTATAATTGTATTGTATTCTATTGTATTCTAGGCAAAGTTGCTTATGTTTTCAGCATATATATTATACCCTAGAATTGTAAAATGTATATTGTTTAAAACATTGATTGTACTGGGTAACATCTATCTTCATTGGAGCAACTGCTCTGTGATTGGTGAGTAAATAAATAAACGAGCCAATAATCAAACTAAGTATTTGATGGTGAATGAAAAGTAAGCTCTGGTCAAACAACTCTCTATTTGTTCCTTTCCTGATATTAAAGGAACTGCTCCTTCTAGTTTCAAGAGCTACATATGCTCTGATATGCCTTCGTAGAAAGCATTGTTAAATAGTTTACTGGACGTTAGGATATTTTGTGTATATATCATTTTCGTCAATTGAATTTCCCCAATAAACTACGTCACTGGGTTGGTGCTCGGGCAATTAATTTCAGTTCTCTAGATATTATTAAGTATAAACAAAGCTTTCACCTTACGGAGCGACAATTCCTATTCAAAATTTATTGAATCAAGGTTTAAGTTTGAATAAACATTGAATCGCATTCAGTACAGCAATTACCTTGACTTCATATCTCATTGCCAGATTTGAACTCGATATAAATTACAGAAGTTGGCGTTCGATTCAAGATATCTTAGTTGGTACTTTGAAAGAAGAAAACCTACATATATTCACGCCTTAAGTTATGGCTTAATATATATATATATATATATATATATATATATATATATATACGGTGGCATAACCCGTTTCAATAAATTTATTCACGTAGAACAAGTTAAAAATAATAGATAGAACTAAAATGAGTAATGTGCACTATTTTATCCTGCGATATTTTTAATTCTAATCATTATGTGATATGCTCCTACGTGTTGAGGCTTTATAGCATACTGAATTAGCGCGAGTTGTGCAATTGTCTTCGGTAATTTGAGGGTCGTAGGTTGGAACCTTGAATTTTGTTTTTCATTCACGAAACGCAAAAGTATCAGAACTTGATTGTATTACCGTAGTTATAACTTAACTTTTATATCCCTTCATAGAGTAGTTAGTAAAAAGAAACCTTGTAATTTCGCTCATTCCGTCCGTGTCCAGAAAATAAATCTCAGGAACATTAAATTTCGCTGACGTGTCGTTGAAAAGGTTTTCTCGAGAACCGTCCTGATTGCTGCAATGGTTCAATTTTGCCGACATATTTTTAAATTTAAATTGTCTTTTTTAATTTGACCTATCTGCACCATAACTCATACAGTGAACGACAAAAGTAAATAGAGGTTGGAGCTATAAGAAACACTTGATTTTTCCTCCAGGAGAATTGTTTCACTGTACGCCTAATAGTTTGACAAACAACATCACATTACAAATAAACTCCAAAACATGGCATCTTTGGATATGCCTCCATTTGGAGCAAAAAATAATGAGTAGATAAGCATTACTTAGAGAACCACGAGATTGCTATGCAGAAATGCCATTTATGTTAAGTTCTAAGAAACTGGAAATAATACAAGGAAAAGGAAACTGATAATATGAACAACATGCAGGAATCGTCATTTTGCATTATAACAGAACTTATCTTGTTTAAACACACACACTCACACACACACACACACACACACACACACATATATATATATATATATATATATATATATATATATATATACAGAAATACACACACACACACAGAGAGAGAGAGAGAGAGAGATCATAAAATAACACGGGAAAGAGCGAAAAAAGAGAGGAGAAAGAAGGAAAAAATAAAAAATAGTGAAAGACATGAAAATAAATGGAAATTTTACACTTCAGGATACAGAATCTGCGTATTTCTCCCTGTCCCCTCTCTAGCGTTTTTCTCCCTTTATGGGATAAATATCTTTCAGTAACAATCGCGAACATCACTTAAGTACTTAATTCCTTGAAGAAAATAATTTGATATCAAGGCGGTGAATGGGACCAAAAACCTTGAGAATGAGAGTCTCACACGCTGTCCACTGAGCTACACAGACGATAACAAATGTGTTAAATCAGCCATTAAACTCGCTACTTCAGCGGCCCCTGGTTCCACAAAATACATTTGATTTGTAGATGAAGGTCAATGAAGGTCAAGCATGAATTAATCCATAATCTTGAGAATATACTGTTGCACCAACATATATCTCGATTTATTTAGGATTAGAATAGTGATTTCGTAAATCTACGAAACGAGACTAGTTCTTGCACACCACTAATCCACGCGTAAATAACATCTCGTACCATTGTTAGACATCACACATGCAGTGTAAATACAACTTGGAAATCCCCATTTGCAAACTCTGACCGTTGGAGCCGATCTAGGTGATCGAGCGAACTAGTGCGGTAGTCCATCGACTCAAGGATCGTTGGTTCGAATTATGCCTTGGGCATGGATGTTTGCGAGTGTGTTTAACTTAAATATAAGGTAGTTAGGATTCATCTGTATTTTCGGTAATAAACCAATGAAGTAACGTAAAGTAATTAAAGCCCGCTTAGAGCGAGAAATATTTTTTTTAAAAAGTGGATATTTGGATAAAGCGTAGGATTGTTAGGTGAAAGAATCCGGGTACAAATTTCAGCGGAAACAAGTGATACTTTTTACCTTTTTCCTTTCAAAATTCATTTTAATATGATCATATTTGAATTAATAATTGATTTCTTGCATTGTTCGTAGATTATTTTAAATTAGTGATCATGGGTTACTGGCCATTAGGTAAGATTACGTGCGGTCATGTATCTGTTACACTTTCGTTTCTTTCTTTCGACAGTGTGGATTACTGCCGCGACCCGAATGCGGATTTTTGTTTTCAAATTAATTTAGTAATTTCTAGGAGTAGATAGCATGCAAAGCTAGACGCCGCGCGATGACTGTAAATATGCTGGCAGCTGGCTAACGTGGCGTGATGGTAGGATGCTGTCTCACGAAATAAATATCCGGATTCGATCCGCGGCCGGAGGCATGATTTTATTCTTTTTTCTAAAAACGTATGTAGATGTAGTTCTATACGTTCACATTTGTTATTAATAATTGCTTTCTTGTATTTTTCGTACATTA
>JAGDQP010018207.1:0-32615 GCA_022664845.1 Lepisma saccharinum
TACAAACACACCTCTTCTATGTAGTATATTATATATGCTCAGGATATAATTGTCAGCTATGACAGGACAATCTAGCAAATAGCCACGGGACGCATATAGCTTATAATTTCCTCTTTGCTTATACAGGTCCCGATGGGCGTTGCAGTGGCATGGCCCACCGCGCCCTCCTCTTCCAGTATTATTATTACCCGCTCCCCTTTTCAGTACATCAGAGTTCAATCTCCATGATCAGCACAAAACCTGCAGCATCTGCTGGACCAGTATGAGCTCTCCCTCCCTCCCTCTCTCTCTCTCCGACCTACAGGAAACAGCAAATAAATCACCAAGCATCACGTTGTGATTTATACAAGATATTATAACAGTATGTATGCTGAAGCCACTACGGTATATGTCCAAAACCAATTAGTGAAGGATGTGGAATCTACAGAAAAAGAGGAAAAATAATAACAGCTCTGCTTTTTACGTTCCTTTTTCCGAAACTAGCTAATGTTACACAAAACATATCTGGTGCCTTATATATGTGAATCACGTCGTATGGATATATATGTACTGTATGTATGTATGTATGTATGTATATAAGATTTAATTTCAGATTTAATTTCCGCACTGAAATAACCCACGCAGTATTTCCGCTCGAAATATTCGTATTTCTCGTTTCTTGTTTTTTCTTTATAGTTTTACATGACCTTCCTTACAATATGATTTCTCTTTCAACGTATAAAATACATATTTTAGTGTATTTTAACATTTATATGTTGATTTATAAATGAAAGAAGTTAGCGTTCCTTCAGCGAAATTCTGTTTAGCTATATACTTCGAGTAAAATGAATTTAGTGACCTTTTGGAGAGACAGGTTAGGTATTCTTTGCCTTTGGAGTTAGAGAGAGATAGAGAGAGACAGAGAAAATAATGGTTGAAGTATTTGTGTCATTACTTGCAGGTCTTGAAATAATATTCATCTTACTTTGTGTGTGTCTGTGCCAGTGTGTGTAATATGTGTGTTTATTCTGTAAACCAAAACGTTCACATGTATGTCAGTGGTTTTTAAGTCAGGAGACGATAGGCAGACTTGAAATATATGCTTATTTTGAAACACTAACTGGACTTACGTTTTTTGACTGGTGTCTTTAGAAATTGTTGTTGTAAGAAAGCCTGTAGGACAGACAGTAGGAAATTCATAATACTTAGCAATTTGACTGAAATAATTAAATGAATTTACGACTGACTGAATTAATTATTTCAAATCGCAAATAGGCAAATGGCACACAGAAATAGTTTATCTATGACCAGGAACAAGCCGAATCTTTCTACGTGTAAAACTAGCTGAGTGATGTACGAAGTAATTTTTTTTAGCATGGAGAAGATTGGACTTTCATGAAACCTAGAAGACAGTCTTAAATGTTTTATAATAGTTGCGTACAATACAAGTACTAGTAGCAGCCTGTCAGTTTTTCTCCCTATGATTATAACAGCTATCGGTATAATGAATGAAATCCGAAATGATGTATAATTTTGAAGTCTGCACCGTTATTTCGTGGACACCCTGTATAGTCCAAATTTTGGCTTTACACCCTCGACATAAGTTTTTGCATATTCCCTGATATTGTTTGAGCTTTTCACTCTTCTCTTTTTTTTTTTTTTTTTAGTACAGTAGTGCTTTCAAATGGGTCAGGTCAGATTCACTCGCGTCACGGGTCATATGTTAGGTCAGGCTAAATCTAAACTCTACCCGTTAATAGTACTAGAGCTACTCAGGTTAAAAGATTCCAGAATAGGAAAAGAGGATGCATATACAACACTGTACTCTACCATAACGTCCTTTGGGCACAATTTTGAGACATGTTGATGATGATTGTTCTTGTGGCGTGGAAATTTTTTGCTCTGGTTGTTGGTGTATTCTCATTGGAAATAATTGAAACAATTCCCTTTTTCCTCTGTTAATTGCCTTTTGTGTTTATTATTATTGATTATCGATTTCTGTTTTGTGGATAAATGGAATTGGACGTGGAAAGTTGAGACGGAGCGTAGGCTTGTGGTTTCTGATTAAATACGCCACAATTCAACAACAATCTGTGAAATGGATTGTAGAGTTTGTATTGCAGATGTGAAAATAAAGTTATTTTTAGGTAAAACTTGTAAAGCTGCTGGTAAGGTTCTGCAGATTTTGCAGCGAATGTATGTATGTAAGAACATTAAATTGACAGTACATTGTTGCATTGTGGTGAGGAATCATATACAGTTATATATAATGTTTTGTCCCCCCCCCCCCGTCAAAAATTACTCTCCCCACCAGGGACATACGAGGGTTCTGGAGTCGCCCCTCGCGAAATTCAGATTTAATTGTAAGGTTGGTATCATTTTTTTTACAAAGTGATATGCATTTAACTTAAATTTCACACCTAGAGAAACCTTGGACCACCCCTCCTCGAAGACACTGGACACCCAAAACCAAATTCTGGGCACATGCCTGCGCTCCGCACTTTTATTTTGGACAGTATTTACTACTACAATGATAGCTTGTACGGAAAGTACAGCGTTTACGTCTCGGTTATGGAGATTAAAATAAGTACCTAATTTAATTTACCTTTCGCCGGTGCCCGAAACGTTATTAATGATACTTTTGATTGTGTGAAATTAATTTGCATTGAACATTTTGACTAAGCGGCCGTAGCTCAGTTGATAGGGCGTTGGGTTAGTAATTGGAAGATCTTGCGAACGATCCCAGCGACCGCCTATCCTGACTTAGGTTTTTTCAATGGCTTTCCTCAGTTATACCAGGGAAATGCCGGGATGGTATCTGCTAACTAGGCTCTGGCAACATCATCTCCCCCCATCCTATCCCGGCCTGAGCCTGAGGTGCCTAAAGGCCATAAATAAGTTCAAGTTGGACATTTTTTTACTCAGATTATCCAATAGCATGAAGAAAATGCTGTTGCAATGAAAAATTTGCGAAAATAGAAGAGCTTTATAAAGTCTTTGTCCAATTGCTAAACCAGCGCTCAACCAACTGATCTACAGCCGTAAGATCACTTAAAATCACCTTCGTTCATATTATCTGATTCTTCAAATTCGCCGTAAGAAAGCATATGAATATTTCCTTTTCATATTCATATGGTTCTATAGAATTGTCAGTACATTCTGTAAAAAAGATACTTCCGGTTACACCGCTATAATAAACAAATACTTGTATCTAATAATAATATGTAAAGAAAGACTAATTTGATTTAAGTCCAATCATTGTAATCAAAAACACTCAAATTCAGATGCCATTTCCTTCAGATTCATTTCGGAACATTAGTAATAGGGATTTTTAATATAGTGTACGTACAACATACTACAGAATATAGCTAGTATATATATATTTTTTAATGTCGCCGGAAGCATCATCTTTTTTAACTGTTCTGAGTTCTGACATAGCCTTGGGAGGCTTAGCTTATAATCAAGCATGGTCTTCCGCTACGGTAAAAGCATAACTTGATGCGTAATTACCAGTCCAGACGTAAAGAAGAAGGATGATACGAGTCAGGGGTAAAAGACAAAACTGTGGACGGGTTACGAGTTCAGACAGGGAGGAGCGGGCAGAGAGAGAGAGAGAGAGAGAGAGAGAAACAGGTAGAGATGAAACAGTAGAGGTGAGCCAAGCACAGTGCCACCGGACGCCGCAGATTTTATACTTACATCTCTCGCCCTTTTCTTTCTTGTGCTTCGAGTTTGTGACGCCAGGAGCGAAATAGTTGGTTGACGTCTTTTTTTCTTCTTCGTGTTTTTCTTGATTTTTGTTTTGTTTTTAGTCTTTCCTTTTGTAACTGCTCTCACACCTGTGTCTTATTCCATCGCATGCAACTGGAATCGCAGCTTGACAGTGTTGCCAGCGTACGGAGGAAAATTGTATTAAATAAATTCATATAAAATGTATGAAACGACAAGAATACTATGCTATGGAATACATGTCATACGACAGGACAGGTATTATATTCGTTTTGTCACTGTTAGAAAATATATGTTCCAGTGGATGTTATTTCGCTCATTGCCTTGAATTCAGTGATCAAGGAGTTTTGGTTCAATTTTTGGTGAGGGACACTTTCGGGTTCGAAATCCACTTGAAACAGTAGGTCCCCTCCTTAGGACGCGAGGATAGGAAAGGTATCGGCCAGGTCCTTGCTTCCTTCTCGTAATAGTGTTCTATTAACGCACAAAGAAACTGATGTGTGTTGAAAAACTAACATCAAATAGTCAGCGTAGTTTACATTTGAGCAAATCCTGAATCAGTAGTTTTCAAGAGATGTGCCGCGAGATGTAGGGGTTCCGAAAGAATGGTTAAAACGTTTAGGAATGAAAAATGTCAAGTTTCAGCAATAAAATCAATGAAAGAATTACAGTTTAATAATAATAAAAAGCTACCATAGCAAACTCAATAAATTTATTGACAAAATTTCTTGGCCATAAGCCGTATTAATTTTAGGGCCTTGTTGAGTGTGCTGTGATCTGGTAAAGGTTGGGAACCAATACAAAATATGCAAATAGTAAGTAAGCAAGACTCTGAAAATCAAACTTAATGTACCTACACTCCTATTTTTTTTCTATATAACCATACTACAATGATTTGGTCTTTGCGATGTATCTGTGTATATTAATTGCAGTGATGTGGTCTGGTTTTAATTCGAAATTATTTTTTTCTTGGTACATCTCACAGGATTTTGTTGCTATTTCCCATAGTGGATTATATTTTTCTCCTTAGTACGGGGATGGCAACCCTGATACAGCTTCTCCGAAGTCTATGGCACGTAAGATTTCTCTCGTACACCGTGCAGCAGCATTCCGGGATGACTGAAGGATGTTAACAACCGCATTGTTGATAGCCAGATCTGCTTCTCCTCCTTTCCTTCCTACATAGAGGGGAGTCGCAGAAATCCAGAATGGTCGATTGTTCGTTCCTCTCATCTTCTCTTCCATGAAAAATAACAAGGAATTCGAAAGAGCTCGTGTTCCTGCTTCTGTTCTTATGAATTTATTTTTTCAGTGTTCTTCTTGGAAATTTTAGTTGTAATACAAGATGAAAGGAGAGGGGAAAAGAGTGGAAATAATTCATGTAAGGGTCATTATTTTCCCGTCATGTCGAACTCAAATAATTATATAGTTCCTTGCTATTTGTGTTTGTTTTTCGCATTGGTGAACAGAAAGGATGATATTCAGGAGAGACTCCTGTGACCTGTTATTAGTGTCTGAACATTCATTTAGATAGATGTAATTACACTAATGGGAGAAGTGTTAAAAATGGAGAAGACAATACAAGGACAAGTTTGTGTGCCTGCGTGTGCACGTTAATGGAAAGAGAGAATACATGTAACTTCGGTTCTTATCATTAAGGGATTATATTTTGCATGTGTGGTATGTTGAAGTAATTCAGGTCAGTTCATTGAAAGAAGACCATTGCAGCAACTTTTATTTACGTTTGCATTGGCGAATTTATTCTCAAATTTCTGTGGGTGTGCCGGAAGAACTTTTCCTAACGGGACTGGAATGGGAAAATTTCCCGAAAATAGATAAAATTGTTGGGAAATCCCGACTCTTCAAGACTTCATGTGGTCTCGAGACTTTTCCGAAGTCTCCGGAATGACCCGACTCTTTAACACTTTTCCGAAGTCTTCGGAATAACCCAACTCTCCCGAAGTCTTGGCAATTAGCCGACTCTCCCGAAGCCTTGGCAATCAGCCGACTCTACCGAAGCCTTGGCAATCAGCCGATTCTACCGAAGCCTTGGCAATCAGCCGACTCTCCCATGGAAATAACCCGACTCTCCCGAAATCTTGGGAATAACCCGACTCTCCCGAAGTCTTGGGAATAACCCGACTTTTCAACTTTTCGGGAATTCCCGAAAATTCGCACCTAACTTTCTGAAGGTAGAGAGCGGAACGAGAATTTTTTCCTCATACTCTTCTGGAAATTTGTGGTACTCTCACACCCCTTCAAACTTCATTTGAGCTCATCAATACATAAAGAAGGTATAGTTTATTCTTACTGAGGGAGTTTGAGACATATGAATAGCTTTACTCAGAGGTCGTAAATAATCAGACTATACCAAAATTATCACCACACGCCTGATCTACCGTTGGCAGTTGCTTAAAAGATTAAAACTGTAGTTTAAATAGTTATATAGAGTATCAAATTACTGAACTATGCAAATAAAGCTGCATATGGGACTTTACTTTTAGATAAAGTATTTCAACTTAAAGAATTTAAAGTTGATTTTTTTTTTTATTGTTGTTGTTATGGTAGTAGTGGATTTGATGAAGTTACGCTTTAATAGGCTTCACATTTACTGTGTGAAATAATACCTGTAAAGCTAATATTTTTTTCTTTTAATTTTAGGTAATCTTTTTCTTCATTTGTCTTTGAAGATTGCGTGACTATGGGAAGCCAAGAAAAGATAGATTCATTTGTTGGTAAGTCTTTCTTTCTCTTTGCCATTAATAGTAGATTTGTACATCCTTCGAAGTATAGTTCGACAGTTTGCCATGAATTTGAAAGACTGTGCATTTCAAATTCTCTACTTCACATTAATTTCGAAATGTCATCTAAGTTAATGGTAGAATACTCCTTGTAGTGGCAAGTACTGGATTCATAACTAGTGATCGGTTAGGGTGAATATTTTCTTCGGTTTATTGAGTCTCTCCCGAACAATGCCTTAATTCTTTATTTGTTCCCAGCGGGACTAGAGTCACTAAATTGAAAAAAGGCGATAAAAATGAAAACCAGTGTTTTGCCGGTGCAGTCTCACCAGACATCAAAATTTCCTCGTTTGGGCGATTAAGTTACTTGAAAATATATTTTAAAGTATACAGAAAATGGTCTGTAGAAACTGAAGCTAATTGAATCATGTAGGCTATGTATGGAAATCTATATAACGAAATATTTTAAATTTCAAGAATGATTCCGTAATTATCTGATACTACATTTTTCTTGGTAGCAGGGGATCGTGGGCTTCTGGGTACATTAATTAAATCCCTTGTCTAATAATAAAACCTTCATAACGATCTGATCTAAGCTCGAAAGGCCATGCGTTGTAATGGTAAAGACCTTGCAATAATTATATTTAAAAAAAAATCTCTTTTTGAGACAACAATTAACAGACGATTTGATTAGATGCATAGTTACACCTAAACCATGCATGAACTTCTGGTAAACACGTCCGTAAATATTCAAACTTGTCATGCAGATTAATGATTATCAAATTAATGGTTTTATCTGGGATATATATGTGTCTATTCGTATGTGTATAGGTATTATGGTAATGAGGACCTGTCACTGTTTACAGGAAACATTAATGAAAGACAGGGAGGGGATGGGGAACGAAAAGGAACAAGAGAGGGTGAAGGAAAGTCATTCACCCTCTTCGATCTCTCTCTCTCTCCGTCTCTCTGTGCTTCCATTTCAATACTGTCACCTGTTAAAATTGTCTTTGCACTTTTTTTGACCTGAATGAAGAGAATTCCGATCTGGATGGTAAGCGGACGGGATTGGAGAGGGAGGGGATGAGATAATGGACAGGAATTGTAAACAATCTGAGGGGGGAAGAAAGGCATAGCAAAACCAACAGCACGCAGGTTGTGCTGGCTGATTTGATTGTCGGTGTTTGCGTAATTGGAAGAACACCACGTTTGAGGTAATTGGTCTAGAGGGACGATGGGAACTTTGGCGGCTGGAGTAGGTGGGAGCCACGTGGTTGGTAGGCGGGTGCCAAAGGAAAGGAGGGAGGAAAAAGATGGAGGAGACAAGTGTTGGACGATTAAGAATCCAGGGAAAACGTTTATCGTAGCTGAAGCAAAAGATTGCTGGAAATTTTGTTACTTGTCTTCAAGAAAAATCTTTGCTTTATTTTTCTTTCTTTCTAGATCGATAAATAAGTGTTGTAATCTCAGTAACAAAGGAACTAAAAAAGAAAAAGATAAACGTTGTATTTATGAGTTAGCTTATTGAAGATGTAGGAACTTACGCCTTACATCTTCAATAAGCTGTAACGATAAAATATCGTCCATAGTCCAGCTGGGATTCAAACTCAAAACGGCTTTGCTTTTAAATTAAGTCTGTTGCCTCATATCACAAGACCACAACGGCCAATATGAGGTAATTGTGTTACTGTGATTTGTTTTCAACTGATATCCGCACACAAGGTACTTGTATTAAGAAAGACATTACCACTTATTTTACTATGTAAACTTTTTTATTTTCCTTTTTAAGTTAAGATGTGGCTTGTAAATAACCCTCCACCTCCCGGAACATGAATATATTAGTTTTCATACTTCGTTCAATGCAAGGCATCCCGAGTCAAACCTAGTAGCTGGTTTATATAAATAATAAAAAAAGACATTGGTTTTAAATCTTTGTTTTGCTTTTTAATTTCTTTGATTCCAACTTTCTTCTCTCGTACTCTTTATGTTGGACCGTGTATGCAGTAGAGTACTGTTTACCCTCAATTTTGCTCCAATTTCTCCGATTTGTATCAACCTGTCCTGATTTCATTGCTCTCTTTCTCCTATTCTCCCTCCCAGAAACTTTTTTCTTTCTCTTGGACTTCCTTTGGTTTCGTCGGTCGTTATGCAACCACGCAGAACATGGCGGTATAGCGGGTTTGCGTTTTGGAATACACACAGGCGTTAATATGCTCCAACTTCCCTGAGATCAAAGGCCCATTGACCCCACCAGCTTTGCGGCATCGACGGACTTTGCCTCAGATGTGACATCCTGTAAGTTTCGAACAAGACATACAAGAACAGGACGTAATACAATTTTACCACTTCTTCTAAAATCGAATCTTTACATGATAAACAATCTTTAATATTCTTACAATTCCTTTTTGCAACGACACACATTGTTTGCCCAGTGTATTGTTTATAATATTGCCTCACAAATTTGAAGACCTTTTATATTGACCCTTCTGAATCATAAACTTTTCAGTTCCCTCGTGATAGTACCTTCGTGAAAAAAGTGTATGCGCGAAGCTTTTTATCTCTGGCACAAAATTTAATATTGCGACGTACAGTTGCTGTAAAAAAAAATGCATTTACTTTTTTTCATTAAAATTAATGCGTCAGGAAAAAAAATGCATATAACTGCTTCATACATACGTAGTGTATATAAGATCACTTAGCAAGACACAGATAGCTAAATTAGCCGTTATTAAACAATGAATTTAGTGAAAATCTTCATGAAACGGCGTTGCATGCATTAACTATCTTGTTTTCTTTATTTGGGACGTTTTGTAAACTTAAAACGTTACTAAGATCAAAGACCCAATACTTATTCAAATAATATTAACATGAAAATTAAAGGAACAAACCGAGAGAGTGAGATGACAGTTTGTAATCTGGAAATCTTAAGTTTGAATGCCGGCCCAAATCACTATGTCCGATGATTACTTTATTTGGAGTAAAGGTAAATTACAGACGAGTCTATACGGATACTATACAATTACATCCATCAAAAGTTGAGTAAGGTTGTCTATTTTTCTTTTCAAACTTATTTCCATCGTAAGCTAGCAACCCTGATTCGACACAAACAATTGAAGGATCACGTTTCGTTCAAACATATATTTGACGTGGATTCGATGTGGCTGGGATGTAGCGGGATGGAGGAGGATGCTTCACACGTCGTTAATATCATCATCTTCAGTCGGTGGCGTCTCCCTCGCACACACACATACAGATACGAGCGAATGAGTCTCACCACACATTTCCTCTACTAACGTCACATTGATCTTTTTTTTTCTTTTTAAAAAAAGTAAAAAATAAATGGTTGCGTTGCAAACGGTGACTGTTTTCAACTAAATTTTCATGTCACTTCTCCACTTGATACGTGCGTAATAGCATGTTTTTTTCCCTCTTGTGTCTTGCTTTTTAATTATTTGTTTTGTTAGTTTCATGGTGGAATTAATATTAATTATACTTAAGTAAAGATTCGAACATTGTTTCTTATCTGTATCGGAGCATTGCATTGTTCTTATTTCTACTATCGACTTTAATATCTAGAAACCAGTTGGTTTGTATATCATATCCTTCTCTATGTTATACGCTGTAATCATAGACGGTCCTAGAATTTGGAACAAGGGGTACGCACACACACAGGCTCACTAATTACAAAATTTAAGGAGCGTGAGACATGAAGTTCTTGTTTTATATATTAGCTACACATGAAAATAAATTTTGATATACATGGGGTCAAGAATTTTAGGGAAGGGAAAGGGACCAGTAGGACTTGAGCCCTTGAACACATCATTAGGCTTAAGGTTTGGGCGCTGACGTGCAATACTTCAGTCACAACTGAATTCCTTTAATTACTGCACCACTCCCACGTAAAACAACCGAATGAGCGGTTTAGCAATTGGAGAATCAAACTCTGACTGTACTGTTGGCATTGCATATCAACATCTAAAATGTATTAACTCCTTAAAAAATAGGCAAAACAAAATTTTGAAAATTGACGTAAGTTCAGTTCAAAGGTTTTCAAACCTTATTAAAACTAACTTTCATATTTTCTCGATTTGAGAATCGTACTTTTCTTTTTGAATTATAAATTATTCCATTCTATTTTCTCGCTTTGAAGTGTAACCAGTGATTCCACCAGACCCCCTCCTGGGGGGGGTGTCACCCCAAAATCCTCGAGAACATCCCTCCAACCTTAATATTTATGCGGTCAAAAATCAATAAAAAAAAACCGCGCAAAACTAAACTTACACCCTCCCAGTTTTGACTTTACACCCCCTCAACTGAAAATCCTGGCAGAATCCCTGAGGGTAACCGTTCAGTAGGTGTCACGAATTGCTTTAAGTTTAGTTCAGAAGTTAGCAACACTACTTTTGTACACTGTCACAAGAATCAGTGAACGAAAACTGTTCCGATAAAACTCCTGAACAATTGAAAGTAATTGATTATTGGCTACGAGCTACGCGCGTTTTAAGTGAGAACCGAAATACTGTGTGGAGAGGGGGATTTTTTTTTCACGAGAATGGTATAGGGACGGGATGAAAGGAGGAGTTGTTAGAAGGGACAGTTACAATATACGGCATCGAGAGAGAGAGGGAGGGGTAGAGATTCATTGTGCGGTTCTTTCACCCCTGCTCACCTTCGTCCCGCCATTGCGCCATGTTAACTGAAGAATTCATTTTGGGACTAAACGTTACGTTTAGTCTTTGAGAATAGGCTTTTACTCTCCAACCATCACCTTTTCAACCATTTCCACGCGCTACATTCTATTTTCGTTCGCGATTGCTGATTGGTTGTACTTGAAAATTGCTTTCTATATAAAGGAACGAATGCTTTTCGGTATTTCAACATAGGCCAAAAATTTCTTTTCTATCCTTCGTTTCCCTTATACCGCACCCACCCACTCGCAAGGCGCAATCGAGAGATGCATTCTAGGAATAAAAAGGAAAGACATGAAGACAAACGAATGGAGTCGATCACAAACAAAGGTAGAAGATGTAATCAAGACTGCGAAGATTGACCGGTCACATAGCTAGACGAACAGTTGGAAGATGAACAATAAATGTTCTACATTCGATTCCTAGAGAAAAGAAACGATTTAGAAGACGTCCAGAGCAAGATGGGTAGATGAAATCAAGCTTTTTTTCAGGAGCTACATTGATAAGGATATTAGCAGACCGAGCTATGTAGAAAGTAAAGTGGGAGGAGACCTTCATCCAGCAAAGATAGAAAACGACTTAATGTGATGATGGTTATAATAAATAAATAAGTAGGCCTAGGTTTAAAATAGATTTAATTAAATTTTCATTAATTCAATATATGTATGTCTACAATAGTATATAAACTGATCTCATTGAGATCTTTCCCTCTTGAATTTCTGGATGGAAAAATCCTTAAATATAGTAGTGAATTTTGTTTTACATAGCATTTCATTTCGGAACAGTTTTATTCATCCTTTTAAACGAGTTACTGAATTTTATTCATGAATTTATTTGACTGTTCTGTTGTCCAAACTTGCACGGAGAAAAATCGAATTGCAGGCGATAACAGAAACAGTACAGTCACGATATTTATATTATATCCTGAATCTAGAATACGTACCAGTATTGTAACTAAGGTCAGTGATGTCACTAAGGTCCTCTCCATTCTCTTACTGCAAGAACATACGTAGAGGATAACCATTACGCGTAATGGAATAAAGACATGATGAAATCAGGATCACTTTTTTTTTTCTAGAACTATTATAAAATATGGAACTCTGTAAGTCTGTTTATGATTCTTGTGGACCCTTCTTGGAATTTTTCCATGGAAGATGACAAGACACCCAATCATCAAAACCTCAGGAGTAAGATTTCGACTTTGTAACAGTGCCATCTGGTGGTCGGTTGATGGTTAAAAAGAAACTGCGAAACTGTAACTCTTGTTCTGAAAACAGGATATTCTTCTCAGTGTAGTAATAATGGACAACAGTTACGATATGTGGAAGAAACTGATATATTTCTTTTCTACTTGCACTTGTTTATTTTGTAAAAAAAAAAAAAGTTTCGTGAATTCGTGTTGGTTTGTACAATGATAAATTATTTGTTGCAGTGAGGAAAGAAAATTAGGATATTATCTTTTTTCGCAGGATGACCTTATAAAATATTACGTAATTAATCCTATTATTATTTTTTTCTAAATCTTCGTTCCGTTATCGCACTAAAAGAGGTTCATTATTGCAGTTGTAAATGGAACAAACTCAAGGATTTCTCCGTTAACTTTTTGACTGCCGCACACACACACACACACCTATACATAGAACTCATGACTTGTTCCACGTGTGCGTGGTTGTTGTTAATTTTCAAAGCATTCAAAAAAAAAAAAATCCTTCCTTCACTACCATGCCAATTCTCGCTCTTTCTTTCTCTCTCTCTCTCCCTCTCCGTATCTGCTCTCCTCCCCCTCCGGACAATTTCGAGCCGTTGAAACTGATGCACGCACATGTCAGATTTGAGATACTTAACCGGAAACGGGGACTTAACCAAATCCAAATACTATTAAACGTTCCAAAGGAAGTTCTTTTAGTAACGCAACGTTATGAAATAAAACGTCCTCCCCCTCCTCCTCATCCTCTGTTTTAGTTTTACTTGTGGTCATAAGAAACAATTATTATGGCAAGCACTGCATTGCACGTTACTTAAAACCAGTTACCTATTTTATATGGTGTCCGTGCATAATAATAAATAAAAAAGGGTTTCATTTTGCATTATACAGATTGTCCATGAAATAATGGTTTAAACTTTGGGAGGTGATTACATAAAAAACGAGATAAATCTTCCTTGGAAAAAAATCAAAATTATGCATAGTTTCGAAGCTACAAGAGCTCAATGTTACGAAGAGATCTTCACGAATGACGTCATGTCTCTACACAATGACGTGAGTGGTATCGTATATCCATATAATCAATGTTAATGATTGAGGGAATGCTGCATAGGCAGGTATCACAACGTAAGAATTTTATTATCAAAGAATTAAATAGTTGAATAGGGCAAGCGTAGAAATCACCTCTAAGCTGTATTCACGAATCATAAATATAGCGTAAATAGGTGTATCGGGTACTACTACGAATTGCTAAACCGACACGGCTTACGTCATTACTTTTTGAGCTATGACATCATTTATAACAATGCCACCTTAACTTTGAGCAGCTCCAAAACTAGACATATTTTGAAAAAAATTTCAAATATTTTTTTTATGGATACCCTGTATATCGTGTCTCCAATGATTCGCAAAGGTTTGATTTCCTTTAATGATTTTTTTACTTAAAAACTGCAGATACTGTGCTTGGAACGTCATCTCCATCATATAGAATCCAATGGCAAACAATCAGTTCACCTTGCCCAGATACCTTCGTAGATCTACCTTCGGTCAGAAATCCAATTATCATAATAATCAGGAAGTAGTTAACAATCTTCGATATTCTTTTTGCTTAGCAACTGTTATTACGGGTAGCTTGTTCTAGTTTTTTTTGTCCACAACTGTACATATACACTTATACAGTGTTTAAAACTGTCACAAATTGTCACTCCTTACGCGAAAAGCAAGGAATTTTCTTTCTTTCTAGAAATTTCCAGACGTTCTTAGTTTTGGAACTCATAAAAAAAATGACTTTTTTAAAATATGTAATGACGCATGAGGATTAGAGGGGGGGGGGGGGTTGCAATTTACATTCAAAGCTGCACCCAATACATACATCGAAGACAAGTATGTGATTGAGGTAATGCCACACGAAGGAATTCCATTGTAAGAATTTTGACGAGAGCAATTGAAAAGTAGGAATCCCACTTTAATTTGCATTCCTCAATCACAAACTTTGGTTAATACTAAGTACAACTTTTTTTCTATTTGTTAAGCCATCACATCTTGTCGAAATATTACGTCATGTTTGACGATGCCTCGAAACATTTGGGTTCCTTTGGCTCCGAAGCTATGCATATTTTGAAATTTCTTGAACGATTTTCCTTGTGTCGCTCCAAGAAATTCTTCTCCCCTCTAATTATGACAGTAATTTGTAGAACACCCTGTATATATTAATAAGAACAGTAGCAGTAATGTGATTAAAACAAGGTAACTTTCAAAAACTAATAACCACATCACCTTAATAAAATATGTATTGTTACTATCAGTTGAAAATAATAATGTCTACAACCGTTCATTCTTGAAACACTTCGTGAAGCCTTTAACTCAATTACTACTGCCCAGCGCAGGACCATGGCTCATCTCAACACCTCTCTGTCTCTCTCTTTGTGGGCTTTACAGACACAGACAAAATTAGTAATTAAGTTAAAGCTGCAAATTTTCTAGTTACGACGACGGCGACGCCAAGCTACGACGGAGTAAAGGCATCTTACTCGCCCTGGACATAACAAAAACATGAATATATGCACAAAAACAAATATATTTTCTTTTTTTCATTACTTTGATCAGAACCCGGAAAACTAACCTTCTCGTCCTGTTCTCTCTGTACTGTATAATGGCTACAGCGCTGCCCTCTTCCGGAAAAATTTACATTCTCCACATCTTCGAAGGCGAAATGAAGAAGGAACAAGAGGCAGTGCGAAAGAGGAAGAGGGAGCAAAATCCTGATGAAAAGCAAAGAAAGAACTGAAAATAGAGGAAGTAAATGAAGTAATAAAAGAAGAGAGAATCAGAAATTGGCAAATAAGGAACAAGTGAAGGATGAGAATATTTCAAATTCATTTCCTCCACATTTTTTTTTTTTTTTTTTGGTAAGGAAAAACTACAAAAAATAGTATTTCATTTGTATGTTTTAAGCTCATTTCTACATGTGATTCATTTTGTCTGTATTCTAATCGTTAATTTCCATATTTAACACTTTACCCACTTGGCGCTGCTGTTGCTAATTTAAATAGCACAAGAGGAAAATAATGCACGGAGAAGGGAGTGGGGGGGGGGAGGACCAAGAGATTTCCAGGCCTAAAGGATGAAAGCCAACATCGAACTAGAGCAGGCCTAATTAGGGATTCTCCTACCCTCTTTTCCATTCTGTTTCTCTCTCACTCACGCTTTTTCAGTTAGTAGACGGTTGGCTGGACATTCCCGCGACACTAAATTTTCGTGAAAGTACAGTAACTGTTAAGAGATATGTAATCAGTGTTGCCACGTCACAATAATTACTCGGGAAGAGGTAATTTACGGAACGAAGAGTTGCACTTTATTTTATAAGCAGTGATCCATGAAATTTCTTCAAGGCTGTTTCTCTTCTAGACGAGCAGTACTCTTGTGCGAAGCTTCTAAATTAAGTCAACAAGATTAAGGGCACAAAAAAACAGGATATTTTGTGCTTGAGTGGAGACAGAAATCAAAATGATAAAATTTGAATTGAAACATAACACTAATCTCTCTGTCTTTCCTCTTCTTGGTCTTTCTTTTTTATTTAAAGCATGATATTTCTTTCTGTGGGTGTTTGTTTGGGCTGCATGAACGTATTGCAGTATAAGGGAGTGCAGAATAGTGTCAAGGAATATGGCTTCACATTGTACATTCAGTGAAATTAGTTTCAAGTTTCTGTAAAACACGCAAGTGTAAGTTTTATTCTATAATTATGTCATGCCACCAGCAGCTTCTTTAATACGTACATTGCGAACGTAATTCGATTATTCATTGACTGCACTCAGCTTTACCCTCAATGAAGCAAGGACAGAAGGTGTGTTCCACTAGTAGACAGTACCTTCACCTGCACTGACTGATCGAATACAAACATATACACTAGTGCATGAGATGCAGCCCATCCGAACAAATCCTGCCTATGACTTGCAACCATCGTTTTCCTCTTATCCCTTCAATATATAATCTTTATAATCTCTTCTGTACTTCTCTGGTAGCAATTAATCTCTCTCAGGGTCGCTTCTCAAGTTGGGTTCTTGACGTGAATCCTTGAATGTATATACGAGCTTGGAACATACTAATCCCGAGGACCAGTTGCTTCAACTGCTCCAACTCTGCTTTAAAACAACGTAGCCCCCTAGTGAAAGCAGTGGAGACTACTATTGAACTTTCGTACAAGCCCTATCAGGATTAGTATCAGATGAGAAACTATAATCGAGCCACGAAGGCACGGCACCGTCTCTCACTGATAAAAAAAAAGATGGTAGAAAGGACAATCGATTTATTAAATCAGTTGTAAGACTTCTTTACAGAACCAAACATCACCCTTTACAATCCTATACAAAATAACTTTCTATGACATTGCTATTTACAGTATTGATTTCTTTAATTTTCTAACTCGAACAAATGTCCTGATTGTTGCAAATTAAATAAATCTCTAAATGCAATTAATTATTATAATATCTCTTCTGAGAAATGATCCGATCTACTTTTTTAAAATAAATTAATATTATTTTCTCCTATCATGTCGCATTTAATCATATAATCCAGAAACAATCAACAATCTAGTTGAACATACTCTCATTAATGACGTTTAGAATAAACTTCAGCTACCTCATAACAATTAACAAAATACTCAATACAGTAATATCCAAAATTAATTCCCAAATTGCAAACAATAGTAGTATTCCATCATTGAATTCAAATTAATTTATATAAAACAAGAATGTACATGACTTTCATTTCATATTGAATAAAATAAAATATTTAAATCCAATTATAATAACATCATAGTACATGTTCACATGTACCCATATCATCTTTCCCTCTTGTTTGTTATCTCAATATTATATCTCTCTTCTCTGCTATCTCCAGTTCTTTCTCAGCAAGTTAGTTATTCTTCAATATCACATTTCGAAAGCACTCACTCCTTGGTGGTGTCCTTTTTCCGCTACATACAACGCATCACTGGATACAAAACGTTGAATCAATCTTGTTTTCGAAGATCTTGGTTCATTGATCCACACACACAAATCTTCGTCATTGTTACTCTTAACTTTGTTTCTATCTCACATTTCATGGTCTCTTTTAGAGGAATATCCCGAAAATGACGTCACCTGATCTGTAATTACACAACACATTTAAGCACAAACCAGTTTAACGATTCTCAAGATACAATATGTAGTGACCAGCAGATTTACAAGCTATCATTATTGCTTACTCCGTATAAGGGCAACTTATAAGAACGTATGTGTTCATAGAGTATGCCTAATAGTTTTCAGTCACGCCTCGTATATTTTGTTAGTGGTTTTGTATTGTTAATTTCTGCTTTATATTTGAGCTGTGATCATCCTAAAAGAACATAAATAAAACAAAATTAAGATTGCTTTTCTTGTAGCTAACGGAAATAGAAAGTTGAGATTCTGTTTTTAACGTGCAATTTTATGCAGTTTGATTACCTTTAATTAAAACGTAAAATGAAAAAAAAAATGTTGCCTCTATAATTACGTTAGAAGAAGTGTAAGACTGACGGGAAACTGAGGAGAGAATTAAATAAAGTAAATTTATTTTTTTTTCCCTCTAAAAGACAAAGGAATGTCACTTTCCAAAAAGAACAATAACAAGAAACAAACAACAGCTGCTAATGAGCACAAAAGAACCAACAGAGTCGCGGAATTCTGTATGACAAGAACAACACATCCTTTGTAATATACATGTTGAACTTCCTTTTTGGAATGTTGAAAACCCTTACACAGGGTAGGGGGTAAGATGACGCGAAAGAATATAGGGTTAGGTAGATAAAATCAACGGAAATATGCTTCTTCTGTTTTTGCTACATGTTTCTTTTTTTCTAGTTTGGTTTCTTCTCCCTCCTCCCCTCTCCACCACGCCTTGCACAAGACATTCCAACTGTATGTACTTCCAAGTAAAGAAAGAATTTTAGGAAACATTTTGCCAGAAAATTATTGTGTTTTGTACGTCTTTTCAATAAACTTTTCGGAAGGGACCAGTGAATTTGATATCTCGCCTGTATAGTGCGATGTTTCAACTTTCTGATCATTTATCTTCTTAACATAAATTTGCGAACGCTAAATATTACAAGTCATATTAAACGCATGTCTATTTCCATCAACCCTGTGCATTCTGTGTAGTTAGTTTACCTTTTAATAAAACAAGAGGGAACTCTTTAACTTGGAGATATGTTTCTGAAGTACGAACCGTGGTTTTTATATGTGGATTAGCAATGTATATCTGCTGTGAGAATGTGGTGAAATCTTGGATCTAACGTCAAAAGTTTAATGTATTTAGTCCATTTATTCAGTGAAATATAACAGGTGCCTGCCTGAAGTAGTACAATCCTTAGTTTTCTTTAGACCTTAGGAGTTTGTGATTAGTATCAGTCCTAATGTGGGGTGCCAAGTGGGCGTAACTCAGTTGGTAGCTCGATCCCATCGACCGTGCATCCTGACTGGGGGGTTTTCAAGGGATTTTCCACTCACACCAGACTAATACTGGTATGGTACCTTCTAATGAATCTTTGGACAACTACCTTCTCACATTCTCTGCGCTACCCTATTCCGGCCAGAGCTTAAGATGCTAAAACCCTAACTTCAGTTCAGTTTGCAATGTAGGATCTATTTTCTGAATTTTTTTGTGTGAAAAGCTCTTACTGATTGCCTAGAAAGATATTGTAAAACAACGATTTTTGTTAGTTCCTGAATGGAATGAAAATCACAATTTTACTGCTTTGTAACTAGTACAATCAGTAAGAAAGATAAGTGATAAGAAGACTGAGAAATTGTTATAAAAACACTGTACAGTGAAAGTACAATATAGAAGATTGAAAGTGAAGTGGGAAAATTGTAACTTCTATGGTATTAAAATACGAAGTGAATAGAATAAATTGAAAAGTAGAAATTAAATGTTTGGTATGAAACATATGAGAGGATTAAAACAACAAACAAAGTATGTCCTGAGCTGGAGATGCATAAAGTCCATAAATAAATTCAAATAAGCAGAATACAGAAAAAAACAGTAAAAATATTTTTTTAAATCTTTGAAATAAGACAAATAATTTCAATGCACAGCAAAATATTGAATTAAAATGTATAGAATGTAGAGTTTACTAGAACTGTTATTGTAGAAAGTAAACTAAAATCATAACTGGAATATAAAGCAAAAAGGTCCTAATGAAAGTGTAGTAAATAAAATCGAATGTGACTGAATAGAGAATGAGAATTATTCACAGGACGATAAAGAAGGAAAGATGGTACGGGAGATCAAAACAAAAGAGCGAATCTACAGTAACCTTTCAGCCATTGTTTCTCAAACGGACTCCCTCCTTTTTCCCTGTTGTTGTGTGTTATTTTACCATGTGACCAAACTTCTGTGTGTAACTATAAAAAAAAAAATACGTAAAAAAAAATGACGTTCCCATGGCCGCTAGTATTATATCAGGTACATTTATCGAAGTTTGTTCATCTTACACGAGAAGGGAGACAATAACGTATGGAAGATGGTAGTAAAGCAGTAGAAAAAGAATTGTTGTTTGGAAAACAAAGGATGGGGAGGAGGAGAGCTGAAGAAAATATTAAACTCAAGATAGATGATGTTGCTGTGACATGTCTTCGAAGCAGGAAAACAAGAAACGTTGATTCAAAGATTATCCGTTACGAGTGCAAAAAGTGTATAGGATGGTAGTAACTAACCAAACGAAGAAAAGAAACATCATCATACGAACCTTTTGACAGTTTTTTAAAAGAAAATAAAAGTTGAACTTTTGTAGATACATGGTACAGGAACTGATCATAAGAAGTTCTTCCTTTGCTTTTCAGTGGTTTTAATTTCCATTTCGCTTCTAGGGAACTATATGTTGGAGATTATCATAAGCCTAACCTTCCACAAGTGAGCTTGAGGGACTAGGGAACTATATGGTGGAGACTGCCATAAGCCTAGATTCCCACAAGTGAACTTAGGGACTAGGGAGTTATATGGTGGAGACAGCCATAAGCCTAACTTTCCACAAGTGAGCTAAGGAACTAGGGAACAGACTGTCATAAGCCTAATCTTCCACAAGTGAGCTTAGGGACTAGGGAACAAACTGTCATAAGCCTAGCTTTCCACAGTGAGCTTAGGGACTAGGGAGCAGACTATCATAAGCCTAGTCTTCCACAAGTGAGCTTAGGGACTAGTGTGCTATATGATGGAGACTGTCATATTAAGCCTTGCTTTCCATAAGGGAGTTTAGGGACTAGGGAACAGACTGTCGTAAGCCTAGCTTTCCACAGTGAGCGTAGGGACTAGGGAGCTATATGGTGGAGACTGTCATAACTCATAAGCCTTAGCCAGCTTATGAGCTTGTTTGGTTTCTTCTTTATCGTATGTCTGTCTACGCCCTTGGTTCCTTCTTTATCGTTTGTCTGTCTACGCCCTTGGTTCCTTCTTTATCGTTTGTCTGTCTACGCCCTTTACTGGTCTCGTTTTAAAACCCCGTCAACCGCTTCTATTCGGATCATTTTTTTTTCTTTTTTCTTTTAATTTTTGTTCTCTTCCATTTCATGTGATTAGACAATTTTGCTTCGAGTTATAGCTTCTTTTATCTCTTGTAGATTTTTAAGCTATACATATATCATGGCAACATAGTATATCAGCTCCGAAAAGCAAAGTATACTAATGAAAATAGTGGAATCAGAATATCAAATATTCTAATTTTTATTTAGTTCATTTATATTGATGGCCTTCACAGATGTTAATCGTAATGTCTGTTAATTATAATACTTATTCTCTTTCTTTTCTGATGAAAGGGGACGAATACGTAATGTGACGTTTCTATTGTAACGTGTCCTTTTGTTTGATTATAAATATTCCATAGCCATTCACCAGGCAGACACCAGCCAGTTTCCTAAATCACATTGTGAAATGAAGATGGACGGTGAGTTAGCTCGGGTGATGTCAACATCGCTACGTCCTGGAGAGAAGGATCAAAATTAATCGCAATGTGCCCAGATGAAGAGAAAACTTAGGGAACTTGAGAGAGACGGGGGAGGAGTAAAGTGGTCGGGAAGCGAGCGAGCGAGAGAGAGAGAGATAGATAGAGAGAGAATGAAACACTTTTTAAAAATTCTTTCTCGTCGCAGTACATGTCACTAAAGGGGCGGGAGGTTGTCTTTAAAATCACCTTGGTAATTTGTTCGGATCTCCAGGTGGGAGCGTCAGAGACTTATTTCCCTTCCGTGCAACCCTGGTTATGGCTTATGTTAACTGTCAACTGTCCAACTTGTCTTTCTCCTAGAAGCGCCGCACAAAGGGTAAAATGAGGTTGGATTCTTCTTGATAAGTGACGCAGATTTCAATGTTACTTCTCTGGGACATAAATGAAAATTCCCCGTAGTTTATTATTACTTGACTTATTAAACAGTGGCTCAGGAACGAAATGAGTTACAGCTACCATCCAGGCCGATTAACATTGTATTTAATTTTTTTTCTATTTGAATTATTATTCGTGCTAAACTACTGTCGCCTACAGTTTTCGTTTAAACAGAAACCTGACCATTGTGTTCATTGTATTCTTATTTGTGTTTTGAACCCTGGACACGTACATTAAAGATGAGCGCTATCGATGATCGACTAACTGGTTTTCCCATCAGTAGTTGGAAGCTTATAATAGTTTTAATTTTCTAGAACTAGACTAATGCCTTTTTTTTTTACGGTTTATAATATCTGTACTTGCAAGAAATATTTGTACAAAATAGATGTGCCCTCAGACCTTTTTGATTATGACTATTCAGATTCCTGTAGACAGTTTCCAGTATATCGTTCATAACATTTTAACTATAAGAATAGTCAGTCGGGAAAGGAACTAAAGGGAACCTATAGATGAAGTTATTAAATCTTGATCTTTTTCTAAATCAATCGACGCATAGTTTTTGTTATCTTTCGCGAAATGCTTTTTCCCTTCATCCTACTTCAGCTAAGATTGCTATACCTAAATATGGCCGAAGTCTGAGATATTTCGTACTTCAGTAAGCATAGCATCTATAATAAAAATTGTCGTGATTCATCGACAGGGATTAATTAACGTAGTGTGCCATCAGAACACCAGAAAAGTATAAACAAAATCATTTCGTTAACGATGAATTAAGGGATAAAAAAAAACTTTGGTAAACTTTATTTTATATGGGCCAGTCTAGTAACTTTTGACTTCAGTCCGTCACGATTCGCCCATTTACAGCCAGTTAAAATGCATATCCATGCCCCTGCCGGGACTCGAACCAGGGACCTTCGAGCAGTTGGCCTAACGCCTCAGATCGTATGGCTATCCGGCCAGCATGAATTAAGGGATGTTTTTAAGGTTTGTTACCTGTTGAGTATGCAACTCAATGTGTTTTGTTGTATGTTTGTTTGCCTACCTGTAAGACAAAATTAAATTTAGACTTGATGGGATCGAAGTCACCGGACTCGTTCAGGATAAACGAAATTCCAGATAAACCAGATTTTCTGTTCCGTGTTATAAGCGCCTATAATAGAGAAATACAGTAACAAAATGATTTATTATACAGAAGCCAAAGTTTAATACATTGAGACCTAATACAGTACAGCACTGCACGTTTACACTGCGGAGAATCAATTAGATATGTTCACTTGTATACGATGTAAAGGTATTTTGACACTGCCGAAATTCTTGTTTCGAAAATCGTTCTGGATAAACGAAGTTTTAGTGTAAGTGAAGCTTTGTTCCCTACTGAGTATGCAACAGAATGTGTCGTGTTGCATGTTGGGTTGACTACCTACAAGACAAAATGGAATTTAGTCGAAGTATGAATTATTTTAGGGCTTTGTTTCCTTTATTTCATACCTACAAATGCTCAAGTAATTTGAAATACTACCTTCTTGAGCACAAAAAATAAATTCAGGAAAGATGTGTACAGTGGGAACACGAAAAATAGACCACCCTATGCGATTTAAAGTATGAAGAACCTTTCAAAACCTTATTTGATACCTTTTAGTAAATACTTTCAATCAGTAGTTTTATATTCTTACAAATTATTTTTCTTTGTAAGATTTCGTATGATTCAGAGAGTAATACATACTTTTGCCACACACTGTACCAAATTTATAAAATAAGTGTATTTTTTTTACACTTAAGTTAAAATTAGGTTTATTTACTATAATAGTTCTTGGCAATAAAAGATCGCTAAGATATCTTCGCAGATTGGAAACCATGGATAAGTTTTATTCAAGAGCGAAAATTCATTACACTACTTGGGCAAATTTATGTGTGAAAGAAAACCAAGACTGTTTATCCTTCATTCTGTGGTGTAGTCCAGTGCTTGTGTGTGAATTGTAGAAAGAGACATGCAGCTGTTGAATGCCCGTTGTTTTTAGAGAAAGAGGGAGAGAGTTCTTTGACTAGATTTGCATGCATAATCTATCCTTGTGTTTATCCTCACACTGCTGTTTTTCTGCATATGAAATGCAAAACTTAGCTATTTCAACAAGACTCATACGTACGGAATAGGAAGAAAGGGGATGGGAGACAACACTTTATCATACCACGAAAAAAAAGACCACTTTTATCTCATTTACACAGACATTCATATGAACGGAAAATATTTTAAAAAATAATAAAAAAAACAAGCGTGTAAAGTTTAGAAATGAAAGATGAAAAATACATTTAAAAGGATTCAGAAAACAGAGAAAATAATAAAAAAAATATATAAAAACTTGACGGTTTCTAAAGCTGTATTATTCCTTATTTTTTATGTATCAAACTTTCGAAACATGGAATTCAATATTAATAATACGCCCTCCCCACCCCACCAAAAAAAAAAACTACCGCATCTCGTTTCCATTTTCTCTCTCTTTGTACATACTAGCCCACTGTGCTTTTGTGCATGCTAAATCACTATTCAGATTTAGACAATAGGATTAGGTGGTGCCGAATGTTTCATGTATAGCTGTTAACGGTAGATCAACAGTATTGTTGAGCGTATCAGCAGGCAGGATTTGAATTTAGGTTTGTAACAATGTCAGAGAACCGGATAGTACAGGCTGCAAGCTATCTCTTAATCTATCTAAACTATCAGTACATAAAAAAAATGTCTATACGTGTGCTGGCATGCATAACGTTAAATTTACCACATATAGTAATAATAATAATAATATAGAGAAAATACTGGTTTTAAATTGTCAATTTTGAAACTGAAAGGAATGCTACAGGAAATGTGATTCTATTGTACAAGAATCATTGGGTTTTATCCATCTTGTTCTACCCCGAATACATTCTAACTATTATCCGTCCAGACTTAAGAGTATACTGTTGGTCTTATGGCAGCAGCGATGCCGCTTTGACCGCTAAATTAAGAAACGAAAGTGAGCTCGCTTCAGCCGTTCTCTTACTTCGCGTTGCCATAGCCAAACGGCAACGCTGCAGTCGCTGTTACTTTTTACTCCCTCGTGCCACGTCAAGTTTTTCAAATGAAACTATCGTTATATTAGATAATTAAATATGTGTACATCAAGAAAGGAATTAGGGAATTAATTTTCGTACCAATGTTACCTACAAAACCTTTATGGGGGATTATTTAAGAGAAATAACAGTAAAGGAATTTCATGTGCGTCAGGGGGAAGTACGATAAATAAAACTGCAGTTGTTTCCCATAAGCTGTAACAGTATAGACCAAACCCTGGATCGGTAATAGAGAGTCTCGTGATTGAAATATGTATCGAGGCGCCATCATCCATGCACGTGTGACGTAGTACGTGATCTGGAGGAAGTAAAGCTTCCAAATCGTTTGCAAGCTCCAAGACCGTGGTTCAGTGGATAGAAGGTTCGCTTGCTGGCTGGGAGATCCGGGTTTGAATCCCGGAGGGGGTCAACATTTTTTTTTTTAATTTTACTAAGTTCATTGCCATTGGTTAGGTCAGAAAAATCAGGTTAGGTATATTTTTTATGGTACACGATTCAGTGGTGGCATATAGTTCACAACTACCCTCTCCTATAATGATTAAACTCGTCACATATTTCAGACTCTAGATGCTTGTCTTACTGGGCCCTGGCCGACTACGTTCCAACGTCCTCTCCCCCAAACTATCCTGGCCTGAGATACGTAAAGGCTATAAATAAATTTAAATTCATAAATAAATGGTTGACTGACCAATTCTATGCTTATTTTTCTGTGTGTAGTTTACCGGAGTAATTGCATACAGTTCCTCTTCAAGTTTTTTTTTGTTGAATCAGTTTTTTTTTCTCGCCTCTTGCCAACTCAAACTCGTACAGGATTCCTTCCATCTTAGGGAATCATTGTGATATTTTAATATTAGTCCTCATTTCCCGTTTGGTGAATAAAGTTCAAACATTACATAAAAATATACAAAGACTACCTTTCAAGACATTTTTTTTTTCATTCTCAACAGAAAACAACAAAATCAGGTAGGCACTCACTCTTTTCCATTTGCGTCTCTCTCTGTCTTTCTCTCTCTCTGTATGTGTGTCTATGTATGTATGTATGAGAGAGAGAACATTACAAGCAAAACAGTGACCACGAAATCATTTTTTTTTTGTTAGTGATTTTGCAGAGAGAATAGAGTAGGTGGACCATGACTGCTGCTAGTAGAGGCGTCCCCGGTTGTTTTTTGTTTCATTTTGTGTGTTTCCATCAGTAAAGAGAAAAGAAAATTCTAACATTGAAAAACCATTTATTCTGTCGTAATAATTTAACCACAAAGAATGACATGAGCATGATTTTTCAAGAACAGGCAATCTTGTTACTCCTACCCCTCCCCATTTCAAAGTATTTTTACTTAAAAGATATAATGTATCTTTAACACTATTATTTTCAGACACCAAGGGGCTATTGTTCGTTCCTTTTTCAGTTATAAAAACTATTTACAGAAACTATTTCTCACGTCCTCCTGGAAGGCTGTTATTTTCGACCTTTCTCTCTCTCTCTCTCTCTTTCTCTCTAACAGGGAAAAGATTAATTAAAGGGTTTGTTTGTTTATCGTTGAGTGACGGATCAATTAATAGGCCTTATTCAATCGTTTGTACATGTTTGCATGTTGAAGTATGGTTTGTTCTTATCTGTGCTTTGCTTGTGTTAGTTATTGCATACACACTACACACACAAACACAAGTGTTCACACTTTATATATATATATTGCTTGTAGATGTTACATATGGTGTTTTCATTCTTGTTTGCTCTGAAAGTTATCCAGTTGGTTGTGTATGCTATATATTTCATGCATATGTTATGTTGTAGCAATTAATGAATGGATATGTATCTTTGTGCAATAAATATAGAATCGCATGTCGACCTAAATTCTCATGTTTTACTAATTAGAGGATGTAATTTAGCAAATTATCAGCACGAAGTTCATTTTTCTTAAAACCTTATAGGCTTAGGTTTACGGAGTATTTTCTGATAAGTAGTGGAATTATGGGCATGGTCCTGCCATATGTATGCTTTGGGAGATGTTAATGTATAAATATAATATATAAAAAGTCAAATTTGTCTTTGGCGTCGATGGCATCTTTGAGTCAAATACATCTTTGGCAGCGAGAAAGGACAAGCCCTTCATTGCTACTGTCGGCCATTCTAACTAAGATTTTCCACGATTTTCCTTAGTTTTACCGAATGAGGCGCTGGCCGCTAACTTCTCTCATTTTTGCCCCGGAGGAGTACTAGCTTTGGATGATCATCCCTCAGATATATGACGCCTTTGAACGGTGGATATGTACTTTTGATCCTGACTCAAGAACCATAATATTAATAAACATCCAGATAGGAGAGTAGAAATCAATATAGGTATAGTGCAGATCCGAGTTCCGTAGACCTCTGAGAGGGGTCTTGGCTAACGCGCGGGGTGAAGTGGATAGTGCACAAGCAATCAGCGAGAACTCCCACTTTTACTGCCTACCTCGCATTGGCTATTAAAAGTGTCTTCCCACACACGATCACGCTATGACTCCTCCCTCGCGGCTACAGAACTCAGAACTAGACAGTATCTATAATTGCTTGTTGTTTTCACATTTAGTAAGCGGTCGTACCTCAGTAAATAAAGTATTGGTTTTGCATTCGGAACGATCTGGGTTCGATCCTAGCGGCTACCTATTCTGACTGAGGTCTTCAAAGGGATTTTCCGTAGTCACAGCAGGCTAAAGCTGCGATGGTCCTTTAAACTAGACTCTTGATTTTTCCCCCCACATTCCTCTCTTCCGCCTGATCCCGTCCTGAGCCCAAATGAATTCAATTCAATTATTTTTTAATTTACGTTTTTTGTTTGAATAATTAATTTTGTGGGGGGAAATTGTTCTTAAATATGAAAAGAAAAAAGAACTGAAAAGATTTCAAAAAGCAAAAAAGTTTGGTAGTTCTCCGGCCCCCCTCCTCATCTTCATCCGTCTGAAATACTGAAGAGGAAGAGAAATACATAAAAACATTGTCATAAAAATAAATATTCTAATAATAATTATTCTATATTACCTGTAGTGGGATTAGTGTAGTGGTATAGTATTAAGTTACAGTAGTTGGTAGTGGAATTCGACCATGTTCCTCTGTTTCTCTTTTTGGATATGGCTGAGCGACGGCGGCGCAGAGGGAGCTAAAACGACTTTTTTTTCTCCACTGTCGCATGTCTCAGGGCCTGCTTTTTGGGAACAGCGAAGCAGTCGTTAAAGAAACATCAATCACGAAGAACAGACGCTCACTTTCTTCTGGTGTCGTATAGGGTACAGGCAGGCTCAAAAACGGGAAATGCGAAACAATGTAAAACATGCCAACTGCTGGTCTCTCTCCTCACCCCACCCCCCGGCCGTTCTCAGCAGATCACAGAGCTTTCTTGTGCTGTTGTTGAGGGCGGGGAGTATCGGGGGAGAGGTTCCTTTTGTTATCCAGGATACTTATACATTTGTTAAACAGGAAACTAGTAATAACGTTTCAGGGTTGCACGATGTTTTTTGGAATTAAAAAAAAATAACAGCAACAACAATGAGAAAGAAATTGATTTTCATTCAACTTGTCTGCTTGTTCAAAGTGTCACTGAGAACAAATTGTTGCTTGCCCTCTTCTGTGGTTTGAATGTCTTTAACGTTACATTGTAAAGGGATTTATTTGTTGCTGCTTAGGTTCATTGTAGTGTTTGTTGATTTCATAGAATTCAGTTACAAGCCAGAGTGATTGTTTACGTGCTGAAATTGTATTTCTTTTTAGTTCCTTGTATTATTCTACTTTACAGCTTGTATTACTATTATTATGATTGATTGTATGTACACTCATCTTAATAAAAAATGGACTTCGAACAAATCCAAAGAATTGAAGAATTTGACAAGGCTTGAAGCAAGTTTTGTAGTACTTTTAACAAGCGAAATATTCGATTGAAATGTAGTCAGCATCAAAAGGGTTACAGGAAACTGTACTCAAATCGATCAACCTATTCCAAATGTATTCGGACAAGAAATTTTTACAACTGGGTACGTACTCTCTTCGCTGACTGTACGTTGAAAAATTGTTGACTCAGTATTGGCGTACTGTGAAACTTTTCGAGCTTAGAAATGTTTCCCATCGGTCATTTTCTTTCAAAAGTTACCCGGAAGTTACCAGTGCATTGTTGAAAAGTGTTTCAAGTTTCAATCGTTAATCGTTGCTGAGCAAGGGGTGGTCAGCCTTAGGACAATCTTGATTTTCTGTATTACACCTTTTTCTTAAGCTACTTCCGGCTAATCGGTTTCCTTTCCGTTTTATTTCTGTCTCCAGTATATATATATTGTTACGTACTCTTCCCAGTAGAACTGGCAAAAAAATCGGATGACATTATCCAATAACCTTTTAGAAAAGTCGGATAATCCGGATGCAGATAAAGTCCAAATAACAGATAATATCCGAATGGTGAAGAATATCCGGATAACGAAAAAATATGATTGTCTGGATCGCGAAATAAAATCCAGACAACGAATAATGTTATTAAGATTTTATCTATCATTCATCATTCGGATATGTGTCCTCCGATTTTATATCCGTTACCCGGATATGCTGAATCCGAATATATTCAGTATCTATATCTATCCACGTATTCTTTTTTTTTATCAGTGCTTGGTCATTACTTGCACCCCAATTTCAGTGTACCTCTTTATAACAAAATTTCCCACTGTCCTTCACCTATATGCAAGAAAGAAAAGTATCCATCTTTTTCTAATTTTTTGTGTTCATTGTCATGAAATCCAGGGGGAAAACTCTGCAACACTGACCCTTTCTTTCTCTCTGTCAGCATGATATTGTAATACAAGAGTACATGTACCGTTCATTCTACCAGTAACTGATCTGTATCGTGGAAGTAAAAATGATCGTTCATACGCAATCATTCTGTTTTCCAGTGACATTGTACTGACACACTTAGCAATTTATGAACTTACAAATGCTCTAAACATTCATAAAAACTGTTCGTTAACATGATCGTAAAACATTGGCGCATTTTTCTTTCTTTCATTTTTTTTATATTTGAAACAAAGAGAAATTGAAGACTGCAGGAGCATAAGTTCTTCGTGACCATCAGCCTCCGTCTTAGCCGCTGCAGTGATATATGTGGAAGTTGGGTTCATGTTGATTGTCGTGTCTTCGATGTTGTGTGATATTGAACAACGATAACCATAAGAATTATGTTTGACAAACGATTTGATAATAAAGTGCTTCTTGTATCTGAAGTTGATAAGGTCACGTTATCTAAGAAAAAAAACACACACACACACGCACACGCACACACTCAAACATAGGTACTACAATAATAAGAAAAAGATCAAGGAGTATATATAGGGTATCCCTGAAATAATGCTCCAAAATTCGGGAGGTGATTTACGTAAAAACAAGAAAAATACTCCTTTTGAAGAAATTCAAAATTATGCGTAGCTTTGGAGCAAGAGAAGCTCAAAATTACGGCGGCATCGTCACAATTGACATCATATCTCGACAGATAATGACGTAAACGATGTCGTCTTACGAAATCATAGTCGAATTAGTACCCGATAGATCCATAAAAGCAGTGTTTATAATTGAAGGAGTGCAGCGTAGACAGGTTCCGCAACGTAGAAGCAATTAAATTGTTTAGTAGCAATTGTTAACTTGCATTCGCCAATCATAAACATAGCTTTACAAAATGTATTGGTGACGTCATTTATGACGATACCTCGCCCACTTCGGACCCCCACCCACCCACCTAGCTCCGAAACCACGCATAATTTTGATTTCTTCGAGCGAATTTTTTTCCTACCTCGACAACTTTTCGTTCCTAGAATATTGTTCACTAATTTTGTCCGCCCTGTATATTGTATAGCGAACATACTGGAAGATCAGTATCCTTTCTGGGTATGGTCCTTAAACAGGATGGAGCTTGAAAATCCGTACATCGTTATTGAGCAAGCCTTAGTCCTGATAAAAGGTTGTCTGCTTTTGAACGAAAAGGGATGGACGGGAACTTCCTTTTTCCGATGACAACGCATTAGTTCCTTAGCGGCTTGTGCTTTTCACCAGCCCACCCCTTTGGCTCTTTCCATTGAGAAAGCCCATCTATCATTTTTCTTCTCATCTCGAGGTGGAGATAGTAGATGATGCCATGGCCACTGCAAGGGGCCACCACCACTTTCACCTACACACACTCGCCGAGAGAGAAGAGCCAAGGCTTTTGTTCTGGAGAAAGCACAACCTCCCTTCCGCCTTGTTCAGTTCTTCGTCGAGTACAAACCCACAGGAAAGGATCATTAAATTATATCCTTGTTCGAATGAGCCACTACGACACACTACATGCTAGCACACATTTTAGGTTGAGATTTATTCACTTTCTGTTCGTAACAGAGGTTCTGAAGATTCTGCGAGAAAACTGCGCCATTTCTTGGTCGCCTGGGAACTTGTTTTCCTGCACTACACGTATGTGTGAAAATGAATGCTTAAAAGTCGCAAATAGATTTTCCCATTTGAAACTAGTATGAAAAGAATCTGAAATATTAGTCGTTTGTACAGTATTATTTTATTTGTATTGAGCCTCCTGCATGGCCTAGTCGGTAGCGCGCTCGACTTCAGTGCAAGCGGTCCCGGGTTTGATTCCCGGTGGGGGCTCAAAATTTAGGTATTGACCCGGCAGCGTGAGGACAACTGGAGAGCTACTTGAATATAAGAAGTAGCGGACTGTGGTTTGAAAAGTCAGACACACGGCCACGAAGAGGTTCTACGCTGACCATGTAACCTTCTACTTGAACGTAATACAGCCGTCTGACAGGCTAGTGCTCTTACGGGGCTGTTGCGCCACCCAGTTTAGTTTCGTTTATTTGTATTATTTCAATGAAATAAAATTTATTGAACATGATTTTAAAATTTGGAGGTGTACACGTGCAACCTACTCGAAAACGTTAGCCATTCACTACGGCTAACAACGGGTAAAGGTAAAGCTATATATCCCCTGTGCGTGGAGGTAGTGCTCCACATATTCTCGACCTACGGTGCGAAGTGGTGTGTGGTGTGGTCAGTCCCACTCTCGACCGCCTTTACCTTCCCAAGGTCCCAGGATAGGAGGTTGAGTGTACCTCAAAGCGCCAGGCATGGAAACACTGCGAGAGAAGTGTCCATGTCGGGATTTGAATCCAGGCCGCTCAATTCGTAGTCAGACGCGCTACCGCCTAAGCCACGGCAACTCACACCTTAAAGTTTTAAACAAAAACCTATAAATGCCTGTGCGTTATGCAGTTCATTGAGCAGCTGCGCAAGTGTCAGATGTATTTTTTAGCACCAAATGTACGGTACCATGTCATTATGTGTACGTAAAATAAATACCTCTATGGTTGGAGGACGGGTACACCCACAGTATTTTTCTGTTCTGTGTCAGGTTTGGTGCGGATACGTCGAACGATATGGAAACAATTTAAAAAAGTAATTTTTAGAACGGTTAGCAACACTAACAACTGGGCTGTAATATCCAACTAGAAATACGTGTACGACCTGCCACATTAGTGAAGGTACCTTTATGCAAAATATGGAATACATCCGTGGAAACGTGTAGATGTGTATAAGTGACAGACAGACAAACTGACTTCCATTTCTGAATATAAGAATATTTAAGTTGTGGTTAGAATTGTGTGTCTCGATGTAATTTAGTTGCACTATCCCCATCTAAAATTTTAAGGCATTTTTAGTTTATCAGTAAAAAAATAAACAAAGGGTACGTATTAGATTCGTTCAATTTAGATTGAATATTTCAATGATCGCTCTA